>OX465102.1:25760002-25841980 GCA_949987565.1 Luidia sarsii | reverse complement strand
TGGCTCTATGATCAAGGTAAGTTACCTCTATGGTTAGTGGCCATATTGCTTCTATGGAAAGTTAGGACTTACCATCTGTCGTTAGTTTTGAAATGTCACTCGATTCATGGTCGATTCTGAACACCATGTCCATGCTTTACACAGTACTGTAGTCAGCATTCAGTACTAAGTACTAGTAGTAGTACTAGTACTACTACTACTAGTACTAGTACTAGTACTAGTACTACTAGTACTACAGTACTACTACTACTTACTACTACTACTACTGTACTACTGACTGGTACTACTGACTGGTACTACTAAGTACTAGTACTAGTCCGAGTAACTTGGACCCTTACAATAGCCCTTTAAAAAAAAAAAAAAAAGGGCGATTGTAAGGGTCCAAGTTACTCGGACTAACAAGTAACAGACTACATAGTCCGAGTAACTTGGACCCGACAAGTCACCCTTTATTATTGAATTTTGACATTTTGAGAGACGGGTGACTGACTACAGTAGCCTGAGTAGGCCCTACTGGCCTGCCTCAGTGCCTGTACTGGCTATACAACGTAACGCTACAATTACATAAGTAAGTATATCGTGGGATAGTTGCGGTAAACCGTAACCCTCATCCTCCCGAAGGTCGGAGACCTGAGGGTTACGGGAACGTATGTACAAAATTATAGCGAGGTTTTTGTTTTTACCATATTTTGGAAACACCACTGTCCCGATCGCCCCCTTTTTCCACCCTTTTGAAAATCGCCACACACAATCTAAGGACATGCACTTGATCCCAAATGTATACTGAATGTGATCAGATAACTCAAAACATCTTGGGTAAAATACTTTTCCGAAAAACGGGCAGAAACTCACCAAAATACTGTCTGTAAATGTCCCGTCAACGTCTCCGCCAGGTTCGGAATCCGAACCTGGCGCCTCGACCAATCAGCGCTTAGTCTCGTGACGTATATCCCGCACGACGGTTATTTGCTGTTTCGCAATAACAGTCCACACTCGTGGTGCGCGCGCATATCCATGGTTGTATACAGTACCAGTCGGCTCTTCACAGGACGATGACCTGCGCGCGCACCACGAGTGTGGACTGTTATTGCGAAACAGCAAATAGCCGTCGTGCGGGAATACGTCACGAGACTAAGCGCTGATTGGTCGAGGCGCCAGGTTCGGATTCCGAACCTGGCGGAGACGTTGACGGGACATTTACAGACAGTATTTTGGTGAGTTTCTGCCCGTTTTTCGGAAAAGTATTTTACCCACGATGTTTTGAGTTATCTGATCACATTCAGTATACATTTGGGATCAAGTGCATGTCCTTAGATTGTGTGTGGCGATTTTCCAAAGGGTGGAAAAAGGGGGCGATCGGGACAGTGGTGTTTCCAAAATGGTAAAAACAAAAACCTCGCTATAATTTTGTACATACGTTCCCGTAACCCTCAGGTCTCCGACCTTCGGGAGGATGAGGGTTACGGTTACCGCAACTAATCGTGGGAACCCCCGTTTACGACGGTACACGTTTTCGACGCTTAGCCTTCTAACTCACATCGCACGATAAAAACAACTCCGTATAACGATCTCAGACTTTGTATCTTACAGTTGGTTTCCTGCTCTTGTCCGTCACCGAAAATGTGGAAAGTTAAGGCTTTTCCAGTAGGCCAAACTCGTGTGATTCAAAAAGTTGCTCTTTTGTGGTCTATTTTCCTAGGTACAAAATTGGCAGTTGCTTCGAAGCTCCAGTTTACTTTATTGTTGGTCCTAAAAAAAATCTGAGTGTACCATAACAAACCCCAACATTCGTAGAAAAAAATATATCACGCAACTTGAGGCAGTCCGTTCTGGGTAAAAACTATGGAGGCTCCTATAGGGCGTTTCGCTTATATAATTATTTTTTTACTATTATTATTATTATTTAAAGACAAAAATTAACATGGCCCAATAGGCTTTTATAAAAAATGAAAAAAATAAAAGGGCAGCTAGAGAAAGTACCAAGAAGGAGGAAATGTGTCTCTGGAGTGACATTGGGAAAGGTCATAACTGAAGAAGCAGTGAGAAAGATGATTGTGGAGTTTTTTTAAACGTCACAAAAGAAGACATCAACTAGACCAATACGTTTAAGCATAAATTATGAATGATTTGAGGAAAGTGATAGAAGCAGTGTCGAAAAAAAACCCAAAGATGAACACAAAAAAACATACAGGGAAGAATTTTACAGTGCCACACAGCATTTTGAGTTATTTTAAGAATGTATTTTGCGTTTGGCTGCACTGGGACACCTTACTAAACACCAACATCGAAAATAGGTGACGATGCATACTATTACTGCGCAGTGCGCCGCGGATGTCAACAAAACCGGGTAATCTTACGGAAGTGACAGGCTTGATCAACCTTCTGTATGATTATTTTAATAGTCTGTGGTGTGGAGAAAGTGACTGAGACCTCTTTTAGTGTGATACTTTCGTCCACATTGTTCAGTTTGAAGAAAAGTCCTTACTAAATAATTATATCGTCGAAAACCGGTTATTGGAGAATACATGTACTGTACAAATACAACAGTACTGTAGACAGTGTAGTGTCCACTGTCACTGTAGTGTCAGTTCTTAATCATTACAATGCACTTAATTTTACAACATTGGGAGTGCGACCGACAGGCACACCAACCTTTTATTCCTTGTTTCTCAATTAAGTAACAATACGTGTACATGGTGTAGTGGAACCGTTCATGATGGTGCTCCATCGATTTTGAGCTACATGTATGCCTATTTGCCCTATTAATTATTATACATCTTTTAACTTGATTAGTTATAACTTAAGTATAATATAGTATATGGTTTGGCATTGTGATCAGTCGTTTAGACTCCACCTGTCCTGTATTGCATCATAATTCCATCTTAGTATTAATGTATCTCATTGTCTTATGATCATTATAACTGTGCAACAATCTTCCTCATCAACTTCATTCACATTATTTGTATCAGGATGAAAAAACCCAGTGGGAAAAGCCTTGCAAATAATAAAATGAGTTGGAGAAATTGATGTGTCAAGGTGTTCGCCTGTCGGGACGCAGATGGCGCATTCTTGCCGCACCCTTCCTTATATACCCATGCAGACTCTTAACTCACTGTACGTCTCCACTCTGCGGAGTGATATTCCACACTTAAGAACTTAATTTCGTTCACTTATTCACCGCCTCGCTCAACCGAACGAAATTACATTACTCAGTAGTAGTCTGAGTAACTTGGACATGCTTTGACCCTTACAATCACCCTTAAAAATAAAGAATGAGGGGTCACCCGAGTGCCCGACCCCTTAATTTAAAAAAAAAGGGGGGATTGTAAGGGTCCAAGTTACTCAGTAACAGACAGTAACATTGATTTTGAATGGGACGAATTTCACTATTAATTTTGTTTACAACACATAGTGTAGTCTGTACATTAGTGTACAAGTTGTAGTTGAAGTACCGGTAGGTCTACTACTGAGCACTGTACATCATGCGATGGTCCCAGATCGTGGGAGACCGTACACCTGTATGCATCTACCACTACCAGATGACTCTAAATGTACATGTAATGTACATGTACATTGCTTGCTCTAGGCCTATACAAAACATGCACTAATCCACTATTCCTATTATTACAATAATAATAAAAACATTATTATTATAAAGGCTATAAATGCATGCCACACATACAACATGGAGACTGTATAAAAAGGGATGCATACACGTACACGTACTACGTACACCCCACAAAATCATGATTTTTTGTTAAAATCTGTGTAAGGCCATTTTTTTCGGCAAGTGGTTGTGCCAGACCCTGGATATTGTCTACGATACAATGTACATTTACAATTGGGGACAGTCTAATTTGGGTTTAGGTATATTTCCAGACTTTTACAGTGAGAATAGTATTTTCGTCCATGGATGCTCAAGTACATTTGTGAATTGTGTGCCATGCATGGAGGAAGGACGGCTTGTATTTTTAAATGCTGATCCCTGTCTTTGCCTGATCCCAGTCGTTCATGGCCGTATTCTAATCAGGTTTCATCTAGGTGGGCATCACTGCACTACATGTAGCTGCAGCTACGGTTTTGTAGCAAGTTATGTGTACATACTAAATGTACATTGTGTAGGTGGGCTGGGCTAATGTTACTGCAGGTATGCAGTAAAATGATAGTGTGTTGTCCAAATATGGATGAGCTATGTACAGTTGTTTGCCTGCTTTTGCTGATTTCAAAGAAAAATGAAAAATTGAATTGGCAGGACTATGACTTCTAACTATCTACATGTAGGCCTATTACATTATGTGCCAAGCTAGGCCACTGGAGGAATTTCATTGGCTAAGTGGCCAACATCTTCAATATTCCAATTGATGACTATTCTACTTTCTAGCAGCCATTCATTGTATTGCATGTAGGCCATAATATGTTCCCCACATAAGGCAAAGTAAAAAAAAAGACATATTTATAGGTTTCTTGTCCACACCACTTTCTTTTTTGGGTCGCCTGGATTTTTTGATTTGTGAAAAATGCAGTAAAAACACCATATGTGCAGTCCACAAATTAATTGGTTAAATTCAAGACTAACTTACTAAATTATGACACTGTAATTACAATGTATGTTTACCGGGTAGTTCTCTTGGCCAACTTGTCTTTTATTTTAAAAGTGTCTTTGAATGTTCAGTGGAAACATGAAAGGTGACTTGAAATTGTAAAATAAAAAAATAAAAATTAAGTGGACTGTTTCCTCCTTGTCAAAACCCCCCGATTTGAGAGACATGACCAGTGTGTTTTGGTTATTCGGCCTAATCACCAATCAGGTCTTTAAGTTTAATCACTTTGCCTTTGACAAGTTTGAGAAAGCTCCTGCTAGGATCGAAACGTCGGGCCCTCTAACTTTTGAGATTGATGTACCAGTAATATTGCAAGTCATTTAAGTCAGTGAGCAGTTTGCAACAGTTTTGTTGTTGTATTGTTTTAGGTTGGCTGATGCCATTTCTAGTGTAGTGGGTGTCAGTTGCTGTACATACATTGTACATGTACTGGCCACTGACCAACTGTACATGTATAACTGTAGCCCTTTCCAGTAGGTCTAATTATGTTGACATTTACTGGTACTATCAGAGAGAAGGCATTCTTGACTTAACTGATTTAACTTCCATATTTTTAATAGCAGAAATAATGTCCTTTTCATAATTTTAATGATATGGATTCCATTGATTAGTTGATGCACTTTAATTGTCACTATTGTGGTCATCCCAATTTACTCTTCTTTGTCTATTCCTTCCCTACTCCCCACCCTTCTCTTTGATCTCACCTACATGTACTACACTGTATGAGCTCATCCCCATTCCTGGTACACATGTACATGTACATGGTCTGTCAACCAGCTTTCCTCATTTTAATCCCTTTCCTACTGCTTGCCCTTCTCTTTGATCTCAGGATAGTCTGTTGACTGGCCAATTACATACAGTACATATACCTCCTTTGATAAATTTTCCCTACGCCTTACCCTTCCGTTTGATCTCACCCTGGTCTGCTGGTCAGCATTTCTTCCTAGCCTGTTGACCAGCTTTCCTTCTTTGGTCCCTTCCCTACTCCCGGATCTTCTGTTTGATCTCATACTGCCCGTATTACTCCTTTGTCTACTGTATATTCTGTGTCTGCCTGTCTCTATCTCTCTGTCTCTCTCTGTCTTTGTCTCTGTTTCTCTCTATCTCTCTGTCTCCCTGTCTCTCTCCTCCTTCTCCTCCACTCTCTCTCTCCTCTCTCTATTTCTCTTTATCTTTCTTCTCTCTGTCTTTCTCTTCCCCCTCTCTCTTTCTCCCTCGCTTTCTCTTTCCCTCTCTCTCTCTCTCTTCCACTCTCTCTTTCTCTTTCCCTCTCTCTTTCTCTTTCCCTCTCTCTGCCTCTATCCCTCTGCCCCTCTCTCCCCCTTCTCCCTCTCTCTCCCTCTCTCCCTCCCCCCTCTCCCTTCCTCTCTCTCTCTCCCTCCCCCTCTCTCCCTCCCTCTCGCTCCTCACTCTCTCCCTCCCTTTCTCCCCCTCTCGCTCCCTCACTCTCTCCTCCCTCTCTTTCCCCTCTGTCTCCCCCACTCTCTCTCTCCCTCCTCATGTATCTTCCTTCCTCTCTCTCCCTCCCCCTCTCTCCCTCCCTCTCGCTCCCTCCCTTTCTCCCCCACTCTCGCTCCCTCACTCTCTCCCTCCCTCTCTTTCCCTCTCTCTCCTCACTCTCTCTCCCTCCCCATGTACAGTACCTGCCTTCCTCTCCCCCCCCATCTCTCTCCCCCCCCCCATCTCTCTCTCTCTCTCTCTCTCTCTCTCTCTCTCTCTCTCTCTCTCTCTCCTCTCTATCTCTCTCTCTCTCTCTCTCTCTCTCTCTCTCTCTCTCTCTCTCTCTCTCTCTCTCTTTCTATCCCTCTCTCTCCCTCCCTCCTAGCCCTATAATGCCCTTCTTGAAGTGCTGTGGTCTTCATAAGAGTCATATCCATGGATCATCTATGTATTTTTTACCCAGGGTTTGAAACAACTGCCACACTCCCCACCATGCCCACTGGCCCCCACCCCCATTTCTCCATCTGTCCATGCTGAACATTACTGATTTACTGAACACCATCTTCCTCTGTTGCCTTTCACTGTGCCTTGGTTGATCTCTGGATTATTCTGTCAGGGCTGTTTTCCTTCCTCGATCACGTCGCGAGCAAACCAAAGTACATGTACATTGTACCTCCTTACGGTGCCTCTGAGAATGAGTGGAGATCCAATTTTGTCCAGCACCATACTGCATTGTTCTGGCGATCGTATCGTCGGTCATCCATATCTCATCACATCTTCCTTACTCTGTGTCTCTGGGACGAGGAGGCCCCGTGCACTCGTACAGATTGACAAAAACATTCTTTATGGTATGAGAATGGCTAGACAAGTTTTCATTGTCACTTAACATATTACAGGAAGGGGAACTGGTGTTCAATAATTGCCAGACAAGCTTTTGTCAAATCCTATGCCGAAATTGAGGAAATTCTCAGTTCCGCTTTTCAAGTCCGTTGTTATCGAAAGAATCAAATGAAACTAGTGTGCCATTGGGTAAAAAAAAATCCTTTTATTAAACAAAAGCAAAATGCTAGTCACACAGATTCTCATAATGTAATAAGTTTGTCTTTTTCAAAACCTACTCAAATACATGTATACATATACAAACTTGTATGAATGCAAAAATTCATACATGTATACCGGTATACATGTACATGTACATGTATGCACATTGCACACATGTCTGCTTGGACAAAGCTTTCATACCAAATGGGTGTTACTGTGAGTAACTGAAACTGCTTCCAGTACCCTTTCAGCTGTTCAGTAAGAACCAGCAAAACTGAGATCTCTGTAGTGTAACAACAAAGAACTACTGTACATGTAAGAAGACAATGCCTTTGAGGTTGAATTCAAGGACATTGTACATGTACATGTAGGTCTACATGTGTACATGTGTATTATATCCTATATGTATGGATTCCTACCTTTTCGTATCCTGAACATGTACTGTAGCCTGTAGGCCTAGTTCCTCTTTCACACAATGTGCAGTAAATGAAATTGTCTTTGTTGTCAGAATGTCTAAAATAAAAAAAGGGAATCATGTTTTTTTTTCATACTATAGTGACCTTATTAGTGTGATTGCACCTCTTACAAGTATGGCTTTTACATACATGTACTTATAAATGCAATGTACACGTACAGTACATGTACATTTACATACATTTATACAGTACTGTACATACCGTACATGTATGATATAGGGCAATTTCAATAAAATCCCATGTACATGTAGCTGTACACACTTTCCCTTAAATACACGAGACAAAATCACAGATCACCTAACATAATTATGCCTCTTAAAAGGGTGGTGCCCAAAGCATTCCTATGAAGTGGCTCCCTCCATATCTGTCCTAATCCATCCTCCCTTCCCCCACCCCACCCCACCACAAACCCACCACGATTTGCAGTTACACCTCATCCGACCTGTTTGTTTATCCCCTCGCATGTGGCCGCAGTTCCAAAGATCGTTTGGCTTGCAGTGGGAACACCCCTCACCACCCGGTGGTTGCACGCTCAGAATGCTGGGAGCCGCAGCAACTGCCGGAGCTCACTGTTAGCTCGCCGAGGTCCGACTCAGTGACTTCAGCTGCTAGATTATCCCGACAGAGCCCCTGGCACCCGCATCATCTCTCAAACGTCCAGAGTACTCCTCAGGAATCAAGCTACAGGCAGAAGCCCTACGCGGAAAACAAAAAAGAATAAAAAATGGGTGAGTGAATTTTGATTAATTTGAATCACGTAGGCCTATTATTGAAATAAGTGTACGTTTGCTTCTGACTTCAGGCACCCCCACCATGGCAAGATATACCATGTAGTGTACAGTAGTACAGTTGACTACATGTATTTCGGAAGGCCGCCATCTACTGTACGTACCTCAGGTGGCTTGAGCAGTGGTACATTATGCCAACTTTAGGTCTTGGGTTCAAATCCTGGTACAATTTAATGATATTTGCCAATTTTTTTTCTTCAAATTAATGAAATATATTTGATAATTGTACTCTGTGACATCTCAGTGAAAGGTTTGCGGTGACACCATTTATGTAGACCTACAGGAGCACTTTCAAGAAGGAGTGTGGCTCTGAAAAGAGCTGGTAGACGGTAACTCAACGTTTTAGGTAGTCATGGACTCATGGTACTGGTAGTATGTACATATGTACTCTGCCCATCGTCATACATGTATGTAGACACGGTAGACATGTGTAGATCTCTCTGTCATTGCTTATGGCCCTGAAAAAATTCTTCCTGGTGTTTGTTAATTTTTTTTTAAGCAAATCAAGGAATAAGATAAACAGACTAAAACAAATTCTGTTTTTTTATGAAAGAGCATTCCCCTTTTAAAGTTGAACATTCAGACTATGAAAATGCAAAGGATGTTCACATGAAGGGAACAATGTGTCTTATTACTCTGTACATTGTACGTGTACATGTGGTTTACTCATTCTGCAGTCAGTCATCAGACATGTAGGCCCTACCGGTATGTATTTTTGCATCGATCGGTGAGATTACTGTGAATTTGTTTTTTTAAATATGTACAGTAACATTATATGGTAGGCCCTATGTAACAGAAAATTGTATCATAAATGAAGCCAGCAGAGTGTAACACATATTGTGACTTATGAAACCAGATTGATCAAGATTGTGCACAGTATGTAATTGTAAGTGTCTTGGTCAGTGTTGGTACTATTGCATAGTCCCAGCTGGCCGTGTAGCCTATACCCCATGCTATAATGATAGCCACAGATGGCAAACATTGTCAAATAGGCCTACTGATCCTTGCAGATAAAACCTTGTAATAGTAATGAGCTGTACATGTACATGTATACAGTGTACATGTATCTCACTTTGGAGTTTGGATCTCACCTGTGATTTTATAATCTGAGGAAAAAAGGAAACCAAATAATTATTATTTTACTATTATTATAATTATAGTTAATTTTTTTGTTTATTATGGGCTGGGATTTGAACCCCAGCATCTGGCATTATGTATAACTCACCAACACTACACCTTGCCTACACATACAGTGTACATATTCCAAACCCAACTACGGTAGTCTGACTTGTTTCAATTGTTGACAGTCTTATGTAATAATGTGCTTATCTGCAATCAGCGTTAGCTTAACTTAAATACACATGTAGTTTCTAGACTATTTTGGAGCTGTGCCATAAAGCACTGTAGCGAAGGTGAAGGAGAGCTGTTCAGTTTTAATCAGAGATCTTGGTTCAATAGTTCCAATCCCGGTTCCAGTTTTAGTGTACATCTTCAATTCAACATTTATTGCCATTATGCCGAACGTTACGTAATCAAACAAATTATGTACAGATTTGCTTAAACCACTTACAAATTGTTCCAATTTAAACATAACAGATACTGTGCATGTACCCGGTATGTATTTCCTCCCAAAGATTTCCTCTTGATTTTCCCCTTTCCCCCTTTCAGCCCTTTTTTCACCTTGTATGAGTGGCCTACTTTGGGCCTTGTGGTTGGTGATTTTCTGTTCTGAAACACGGGGAAAAAAGGGAAAAAAAAGTGTAAACAGACAGTGGTCAGCAAACAGACATGGTTGCAACTTGCAATGCACCATCATAAATCATGCCAGCCCTTCCATGAGTAATTTCCTCTAGTTCCTATCACAGCTACATTGTACCATTGTGAAGCTTTTCTGTGCTTATCATAAGATCTGCTAACAATACCATGTACATGTACAGTGTAGTTGTGCAGTACATGTAGGCCTACGTATCTTCATGCATTACTGATACGGTATGCCCTGCACATGTGTACATGTACACATGTACGTACATGTACAAACTGTACATGTACCGGCATGTGTACACTGTACATGTAGTGTATACATCACTTGTACTGTAGCAACGCAGCGGCTGTAGATGCAGCTCTATGACCAAAGTCCAGTATATATGGGACACACCCACTAGCCATGTACAGAGCTGAGATAAGGACAGAGCATCTCTACACTCTGTCTCCGAAGATATGCACATTTCTACACACGTATACATTTATGGACTGTATTGTAGCTTTACTGTCTTAAGTTGGTTATTATCTCAGATTGGTCATTCTGTATTTGAGAAAGGTCCTGCTACATGTAATTAGATGGAAACCTCAGGTCATAAATAAATGTTTTAGATTTTTGTTATTTGGGTAATTGAAGTCAGTCAGCAGGTTTCAGTATTGTGTTGCTTCAGGTCCCTTTTGCTTACAGTCGGGCTGAGTCGGTTGCTTTCTTGTTGAAAAGATGTACAGTACATGTACACGTGTACGTACATGTATACCCACCACACTACCGTAGTGTGTAGCCTAAAAGTGAGCGTTCACACAGCCACAGGGCCACCTGAGGAACAGAGTTACATTTTGTACATGTACATGTACATGTACCTGAGCAGTGATCACTGGCAGATCACCATTCATGGATCTGCATTGTGCAAAGAACATGAAGAATTGATTTAACTAGTGCCAGTAGTTAGTATTATTATTTGTACTGCATAGTCACGTAATGTCTACATGTACACCATGTACCTGTTGTTTTGCTAAAAAATTTGCACTTTTTTTTTGCAGTAACCTTCATGGTTGATATATTTACGAACCATTTGACTGAGGCAGTGAATTGGAAAGTTATAGCAGAACTTTGCGTGTAATAGGCCTAGAGCTCTGTGTAATTTTTATGATAACTGAACAGGTGCATCAGATATTGATGTAATACATGTACATGTACATGTGCACTGTACAGAACGTACACAATTAATGTATGTATGTAGACATGGTACATGTAGAATTTGTAGATGTACTTGTACAGTATACACTGTGTTCATACATTTATGTACAAACATTGTACCATCTCCAATAAACATTTTTTTGAAAAATACAAATCGAAAACAGTGCAGGAATTACAATGTACATGTAAGACTAGTACTAGTAGTAGAACATGTACATGTACATGTATACATGCCCGCCTCATTTTGGAGACTTTTCAAAAGTTGTATCCCTTTATCATTTGTTTGTTTATGAGTCCATGGAACAAGCTCAGGCTTCGTCTCCATCTGACAAAACCTGAAAATCCAGGTTGTGGTTTACATACTGTACAGATGTATCACCAAATTTGAAGGTTTGTTGGCTTGATCATGTCGCTAGTACTGGTTCATGTGATGCATGTGCACACTGTACAGAGTATTCACCAAGAAACTGGGACCAACAAATTTATAGACCTATGCCTGTGTAACCGGTGAGAGAAATATGACCAAAGCCTATGCCACAGCCTAAGCCTTCATTTCGTAAGCAACCTACATGTAGATGAACATGGGTAGCCTGTACAGTGTACAGTACACGTATGGATGCTGTACGGTCCTCTAGTTGGTGCACCTACATGTACATTAACATTGTACAAAGTGCACTAACAGGTATTGCATGCATAATTAATGGGATACAATTTTCAAAGGTACAATTTACATGTAGTAACACAGTGTACGTGATGGTTGTTTACGGTGTACAGTACGCCGGTACACTAAATATTTAAAGCATTCAATATGCACCACGCCCTTCATTTATACAGCAAAAATCAAATTAATGGCATCAATTTAATTCACTGGCCACATAAAAATAACTTTGAAACCTTTTGGTCTCATCCCTGGCGTACAGGAGAGGTACACGCACGTATGTACTGTACGTGTACATGTATGGCAGTTAATGGTTGAAATGCTTACCGGTAACTGACTGAACACCATCCCACTCCAGGTGGGAAAGATACATTATTTTATAAATTCAAGAAGTTGACTATTGACTAAGGTCGCCATATAACATGAACAGTACCGCACATGTACGTAAGTACTGTACATGTACATGAACATGAACAACACATGTACAGTGTACATGTACATAATTATGTACACGTACGTGTATATTGTACATGTGTACATGTGTACATGTATGCACAATGTTACCTGGTTACCAGGTTACGGCTGCATCACTAGCACTGTGTAAAGATGACAATGAAGTTAATGCATTTATACTGAATGCATTGCAACCTGCAAGTTACTGCCATTGATGTACTGTACATACACTACATGTACATGTATATATATATGTGTACATGTATGAGCATTGTACATGGGCAATTCCACGCAAAGGTGAACATGACACTGGAAATTTCAAATATATTCAAATTGCACAAATTTGGTATCAAATGAAAGCTGAAAGTCTATATTTTGAAGATGTAAGATTAAAATTTGATTTTGGATTGCGCAATCAACATATTTTTTTCCAAAAAAAGGGAAAATTCTTGAAGATTGTTTGTCACCTGTTCTGGGATTATAAATGCATTTCAAACTTCAAAACAATGGTAATATCAGTAATCAGGCTATAAATGAGACTACAGAAACAAGTTTTCCTGCATCATGTAAATCGTTTCACCTCAGCGATTTTGAATATTTTGCTCCTTTAAATGTCCTTCCGTTACCAAAAATTACACATTTATCAATATATTTTCCAAAATTGCAGTAAAGATTCAGAGAAAAGCTGTAAAAAAAGTGAGTTCAGGCTGGCAAATAATATTTTACCACTTTGGTGTCTATACATCATTACGTTTATTAATTAACATCAATTATGATGTGTCCTTCCGTTACCAAAGCTCCGGTAACGGA
Source organism: Luidia sarsii (assembly GCA_949987565.1). Classification (NCBI taxonomy): domain Eukaryota; kingdom Metazoa; phylum Echinodermata; class Asteroidea; order Paxillosida; family Luidiidae; genus Luidia; species Luidia sarsii. The sequence continues at coordinate 25,828,757 of OX465102.1, read as the reverse complement.
AGGACAAAATTGGTAACGGAAGGACAAAATGCTATGCATCTCATCAAATTACCATGTAAATATGTGTGTAGGTTCCTATCATCAGTTTTGTCATCGTTATAGGTCTCCCCAATGAGGAGGAAAGGGGTTGGGGAGGGGAGAAGTGGGGAGGAGGTGGGGTGACTTGTCTCCGAAGTCTCAATCATGAGCAGTGACAGGGCACAATTACACGTACGGTACAGGAACTTAATATTGTCAAAATTTTAAAGGAAAGTCTTTTGTGAACCAATGGATTAAAATGGATTGGAATATAAGTTTGCTTGGTGTAGGGCTAAAGCTCAATGTACACTTGATAAAGTTCTACACAGCTTATGCCAACTTCCATCATGCCTTTTCATTGAGATGCCTGCACTACAATCACTGCACACATCTGATGAGGAGATTTCCCTTCCGAAATGTGGGGATTTTGTTGTGAAATATATTTGTCCAAACAAAGTTGCCAGATAATTCAATTCAAGTATATTGCTCATATTTATAACACAATAACAGAGATCCATGACTAAGAGTTTTCTGTCATGCATCTTCACAAAAGTGACCAAAGGGGTGCTGTATTCAACGCAAAAGATGTAGTAGATACCGGTACATGTAAATTTGGAGTAATTTTCAATGAGCAAATTCTGAAGATTCTTCCAGCGCCAGTCATGGACAACAGGGAGAGATACCATTTTGCAGAAGTTATTCCAGAAGTGTTCTAGTTACAGTAGTAGTGTTGCCATTGACTAAAGCAAATTTGTGGAAGCACAAGCCTTTTGATTATTATTTTGTGATCTTTCAAGAAAAGTCATACATGTAGCTTCATAGTTATATTTCCGATAAATCTGTTCTTGCGATACAGCCATTAATAAGGCCTACATGTAATTAATTTTAAGTGAACAGTACATTTTGTGTAGAACAGGTATCAGTAGGCAATTTTGACATCATGCTCATGCAGTAATGCCAGAAAAACTGTACATTACTCATTCCAGTATATTTTTTTGAAGCACTAAAAAACAATTGCGTCATCTCCCATACATTGACTATGTAAATTTCGATGGTCCTTCCGTTACCGTCCTTCCGTTACCGAAACCAAATTTAGATTTGTCTTTGTTTCTAATTCACCAACTTATTTTTTTTTAAATTGGTACTGATTAGGTATTGTGGCACAGGCTATAGATTCTATTCAATACATTTTCAACATTATTGACTCTCACACTTCAGAGCGTTTAAAGGAAATACGTGTTGAGTGAAAAAGCCATGTCCATTTTGCGTCCTTCCGTTACCGACCTCATTAAATATGCATATTTTGTCAGTGTAAGATTTCACTCACATTTTTTTCAGTGAAAATGAAAGATAGCACCAATGGTCACATAACTATGGTATTTTGTTTTTGATATTAGGTAAAGTCTCTGAAATATATGTTCTCAGAAATTGAAAACTGCCTGTGAATGTCCTTCCGTTACCATGGAATTGCCCACATGTACATGTACACGTAGTACATGTACATGTACCGTACTCAGTAAACACACCGCGTACTGTATGCCAGGTATGCTCGGTAGAATTTTCAAGAGTACCATTAGTTAATAACGTATTAACGTGTGCCCAAATAATTACTCACAACATGTGCATTGACCTCTGACCTTGACAGAAGCCTTCCCCACCCATCTGTTGCCATGGCCACACAAATCAATGTCGACTTGACTCAATTATTCATGATGAAAAGCAATCCATTAATTAACTTTACCTGTTTACATGCCACAGTCAGAGCATTAAGGGGTGTACACACAACATGTAGCCTACATGTAGATGTGATGTGAACTTGCAGTCTACGAGTAGGAGTCATTTATGCATAGATCCACACATTTGTGCAGGTCTACATCTACATGTATATAAGCGATAACAAAAATTGTAATTCTCCTATCCAGCATGAACCTTAAAAACACCATGCCCATAGGTTTTGTTTCTTGTTTAAATGTTTCATACCTCTGCAAAGATACTGGCAGTTGACTGTTTGGGAAGGCTGCCATCTAGGGCTGGATACATTTGGTTTGTATAATTCTGGGTTGATGTAGTTAGACCACATACATTACATAATAGATGGTGTACATTTACATGTACATGTACATGTACTGTAAGTTTAGCCCTTAGGAGATCTCGCATTCTAGCCCCAGCCCAGTCAAATTGTCTTTCTTTTCTTTTTTTACAAATTGTTAGAAAATTTCCTGTTCAGTTTTCCTCCACTTTTGTTTGCGTGAAGAAATTTATTTTTCAAATAAAAGGAAAATCACACATGCTTGGAAATGGGGCTCATGATCTCCTCAAAATGGAAATATTCTGAATACCCGGTACCTACTAAGGGAAAAGACTGACTTTGTTGGTTGGATTCAGAGGTCTGATTTCTGTCCTTTTTTTTAATTTATAGTATTCAGGTATTGTACATGTACATGTACATGTATACATGTACATAGTTAGTACAAATATGTACAAATGTACGTACATGTAATACCTGTGTACCGTACATTCCGTTATGGAATGTCAGTATTTTATTTTCACAGTGATTGGTCGAGTGTTCAGTTTCAAAGTCCAATGTTCGTGTACTGTACAGTACATGTGTACATATGTACGTGTACAGTGTACCGGTACTGTACGTGTGTACGTGTACGTTGTATTCACATGTACGGTACATGTACATGTACATGTACATGCCTACAGTACATGAGTCCTGGGTGATGGTCAGCTTACATGTACCCACATGTACATGTATATATGTACCCTCCACAATTTGTAAACTGCCTCTCTCTCTAATGTAATGACAGTTTACATTACTGTGCACGTACCGTATACAGTATACATACACATGTACATGTACATGTACGTGTACAGTAACTGTTATTGGCAGCCATGACCCCATATTCATAAAAGTCTGTCAAAGAAGCTGGTACAAAATGTATCATAAAGCATATTGTACACAACTACACATACCGTACAAAGGTATGGCCATTCTCAACGAACTTCCTCAGGAATACTTCTTTTTGGCCCTCTAAACTTGTTCATGTGCATAATATACCCATCATCCAAATTTCCTGAACACTTGGGAAGCATTCCATTAAGCAGGTAATTGCAGTCCACTATTCAGGAAGGAAATTGGCTCCCCAACATGTACCTGTTCCCATCACTTCTCCCTCCTCTGCAAGGACAGCCCTGGCTTGTCATCAGAGACACAAAGGCTCTCTCCCTTGTACTACATGTATGTAGTGTGGTACAGTATGTTTCCCCATCTCTGGCCATACTCCAAACCAATTGAATTATGAGCCATGCAGTGACAGTTTAATAGCTGCACATTGGCAAGAGAGCTTGGCAAGTTCTTGCTTATTTTTGCTTTATACCAATTAATCTTTTTTTCCTCTCTTGTTCCTGCTGATTACTACTGTATGTCCTGCAAGGATATGTAGGCTGCCGTGGTCATTTTTCTGAGACATACATACATGTAAGATACATGTAGATGGGCTGACTTTCTTCTTTTTATCCTCTTAGTTCTCGGACTTGGGTTGTTGTTTGTTTTTGTGCTGTCCACCTACATGTATGCGTGTCCTTTTTAAGCTGTTTTGTATCTCGTGGTTCAAGGCTATATGTGACCCGGTACAGCATAATGAGGAATAACCCCCACTTTTGATATTTTGAGATTTTCTAATGATGTGAAAGAGTATACCATTAGCTTTCAAATTATATCAAAATTATTTCCGTGTGAACGTTGTTGTAAATAGTATAAGGGGACTTCGCTCGTTCATTTGGCACCAGACACAATATAGCAGCGCCATTTTAACTCCTCGAAAGCGGCCGTTCAAAAAGGCAGGAACTTTACATTTTCATGAAAACAGTTACACAAACACTCCCCTGAAATCCTTGTTTTTTCAACATTTGGAGACGGATTTCAGAAAAATCCTTTGGACATAATATCCTCCAATAAACTTAAAATAGAAAAAATAAAAAATTGAATTTTTTTTTTCGAATTGAGAAGATACACGTACTTTGACTTCAGGCGTTGTTTACTCAAAAAGTGTTTTGGTGGGATATTCCTCATGTCGCTGTGCTGGGTCACATATTGTATACCTGGATCAACCCCATTTCAATGCCAGTTGCATCATGCAACATGTCCAAGGGCTCGAGTGATGCAACGTTAACACCCTGCTTTTTTGCAAACCGATCAAAAATTTCTTATTCAGTTGAAATAAACGCCCTGAACAATGGCAAAGAAAAGTTTGACTTGACCGGGACTTCAAGCTGAGACCTCAGGTTTTGCATGGGACCATCTGAGACAGATGCAGACCTTTGATTAGTAGCAGCCGCCTTCCCAAACTTGTATTAAACTACATGTAGCCTCTGCCACTCTTAAAATTTAGTGGGCCTGATGTTTCGATCCTAGGCTAACAGGACCTTTCTCAAAGGCAGAGTGACAAGGACAAAACCACTGTTAATTCTTAATTTTCCTGATATTTGTTTGACTTTTCATTGGTTGCTTGATATGTACACGTACATGTATGTATACCAACTGTGTACAAACTGTACGTACATTGTTCATGTACAGTACTTACAATGTAGTTCAGTGAGTACACATGTACAGCACTTGCACGTATCAAACCCAAAGGTCTTGGTTCATATCCTGGTCTGGCCAAGCTTTGTCTTCAGTGACTTCGCTTTCAGCAATTCTTTGAACTTTAAAGTTTTAGTTTCCTTTCCTTTGTTGGTTCTGTGTGGATCATGTAACAACTGGGTATGTGTGCCACACAATCACACCTTTGACACTCAATAGGATTGTTTTCTTGACATACAGCAGTTGCATGTACAGTAATTCTCCCTCACCATTGTTTAGTGACCTCTGACCCATCCATCTAATCCTTGCCGCATGGATCAGAATTCAACACTTGATTAGCTGGCAACCAGATGCAGTCTCTCAATGCTCAAGAAGTAAATTAATTAACAGAAACTTATGACTGTATGTACATGTGTGCATGCTGTATCTATACGGTACTTGAACTTGAAGAATGTACCGTACACAATGTACATGTACAGTATGCGTAACATCTACATGTTGTACTGTAATTAAACATGTACATGTACCAGTACACAATTGTACCATGCAATCTACACATGTACATGTGTGTGTACATTGTACCATGTACATGTTTACCATGAACATGCAGTACATGTATGTGTACAATGTATAGACTACATGTACACGTACGTACCGTGCATGATGTACTATAATGTATACAGTACATGTACCGGTATGTTTGCAACAGTGCAAACTTGTGCAAGTACATGTATTTTTATGTACATGTACATTTCCATACTTTTGTACATGTACATTTGTACCAGGATACATGTAATCCCACCTTTGCCGTTCATCAAATTAAAGCAATTGCCTGCGTAGGCCTGGTACAATGTCCCCCTCATTAATGACACACGTACATGTACATTGTGTGTACATGCAGTACGATATTTGTAATGGCTAGATTAGGCAGACTGATAGAATGATTAGATGGGCTTGTGTGTGGGTAATTGCTGCAATTGGTTCATGACTTGACAGTTGACACAAAAGCGAAACCTGTTCCTTTTGAATTACCATCAATTTCATTGGCTGTTTGAAAACCATTTTCTGTAGTTTTCTATGTTGTATCAATTGTTTAGAATAGAAAGAATTTCCCTGAATGAGAAAAGTCCCACTAGGAATACGGTAGGATCGATTGAAACATCAGGCCCTCTACATTTTCAAAATTTAAAATTTGAAAATTTACAACTTGTGCATACATACATGTATGTGTGTGCATTGGTTGTCTGTAACCTTGTGTTTCAGAGACCCTACAAAATGTGATATCTGGTAATAAGCTTCTGAGCATGAATATAGAAAATAAGCAAATAAGGTGTCTGGTTTTCTTTGTCTCATGAGGTGGATTTACACATAATGATTGAAGACTGCAGTACATTTGTGAACACGTGCAACCTGGGGGTAATTCTCCTGGAATTTTGAGGGTCTTACTGTACGTGTCAGACTATAATTTGATCATATATTGTTAATTGTTAATTGTTCAGTGGGTCACACAATTTGGATAAAACTTGAAAGGACTCAGACATAAAAGACAGAAAAATATCATCAATTGACTTTGCAGTGCTAACAAACAATTTGAGTCGATTTCCGAGTGGAATTGCTGCTTTTCAGATATGGAATTGGAATCAATTAATTACATGGTCCAAAAATAAATTGGATTTTGCTCAACACTGCTTCAGTTGCACAATATAGGGCCTAACCTTGTATGTATTTTCTCACCCGATTTTGAGCCCTGAAGTGGTTATTTCTGAAGACAAATTTATACCTGAGGTGGTCCACAGTTTTGCATGGCAAACCCTGCAATGTACATGTACATGTATACATACTGTACATGTACATGTACATTATTTCATTAGCTGGTGACTCATAAATTAACGATCACTTTGCTGGTAATGTTCAATGCACATTTCTTGCTGACAAGTGCTAATGTACACAGTACATACATGTACATGTACATGTACATGTATGTGACATACATGTACATGTACACTGTACTGTACAGTATTTTGTATATTATACAACTGTATATATCCACGTATAAATACCTGATGTGTGTCATTATGCGCACAGTGTGCATGTTCATACAGTACCAGCAATTGTTACACATACTATGCTCACACGTGTACAGGTACAGGTACATATTCTGTTGGCCGCATTTCAAATAAAGTACAGTGTACTGTACCGGTACATGTTCATGTATGTGCATGTACACGTGCATGTACACGTGTATACGTACAAGACACAGTGCATACCTTTACATGTACATTGTACTGTACATACACAAATGTACATCACGATAAGTTTTCAAAACTGGATTTGACTTACAGTACACTGTACAGCTCTGTACTGTGTAAATTAAATACTAATTGATGCAGGAGAGTATTCACGTCGTCGCGTCGACAACAAAGAAAGTACACAAACAAATTTAAGAGCACTGGTATGCAAAACCAGAGGTCTCAGGTTCAAGGCCTGGACCGGGACTTGAACCTGAGACCACTGGTTTTGTGTACCAGTGCTCTTACCGTCTGAGCTATCCAGCCCTTTAGATGGTGGCCTTCCCAAATAGTCAACGAGTCTTTGCCATCTATTTTAATTCATACTACCGTGACTATACATGCTATGGCTGGATTATACCGGTAGATGGGCTGTTGAGTAATTGCATCAGAGCAACTGCACAAGAACCATGACTTGGCACAAAGTACATGTACATGTAGACAGCTGTTACTTTTGAAGTACATGTACATGTACATGTATGTAATCATACTTTACAGCTTTTTGAATACCGTTTACTGCCATTTTCTTTGTTGTAGGCCCCCTATTGCTTAGAATTTCGAATTAGCCTTTGAAAAAGGTCCTGCGATGGATTGAAGCATGGTAGGCTCTCTATCCCAATATATTTTTTCACTTGAAATAAACTTAAGGATGATATTAAAGAGAAATTATCTTTGAGGTTAAATCTACTTGTACATTGCATATTAGGCCTACATGTATACATGGTGTATACCGTACATGTAATGATGTACAACATGTATTGTATACATGTATGATGCATTGGTATACCTGACTTTGGATGTACAGTGTACAGTGTGTACTGATCAATTACATGTACATGTACATGTGTAGTTTTGTGTACAATAGATTCAAATCCAGCACACGACCTCGACCAGCTGGGTTAGGAAGTCAGCACAAGAAACCAGGAGACACGGGTTCGATTCCCGCCCGAGCTGCCTGTATCTTATTTATTTTTTCAGCAGGCAGCGTGCAAAGCACTGAGCATACGGTGCCAATCAAACACTGAGTAGGGCAAAACCCCGTTGAATGCTATTTTTGAAAGAGATTTGAGTCCTTGTTCCGTCTGGTTTTGATTTGGTGGTTGCAGGTTGTTCGTCACGGGCTGTTCCCTATGGCTCCATTGTTGCCTCCATCTTCATCTACTGTGGCATTGGGCTTTTCTGTGGGAGTTCCCTGACTGCGCTGGCTCATACCAAGGAGATGTTCGCCTTGAGTGGTGTGGACGCAAATGCAGTGTAAGTGGGCTGTTGTTTCCAGCCAGTAGTAACGCCAGCAGTCGATTTCACCAAACCCTTGTACGATCAATCGCAAGACATGTGAGCGATGCACAGACACCATACGGTGTCTCGCAACTAATGGTGGGTTATCCATCGTAAGGTGGGTTACGATGCTTCGTAAGGCTTTGTGAAATCCACCATAGAGCTCTTTGATGTCTGCCATGAATGAATGATGCAGATCCAAGACCACAGACTCTACAGATGGTTAGTTGTTTCTTCCTCTTCTTGCATATGAGGTAAGCAGCAATTAGAGGTGCTGCTGTCTCAAGCTGTTCTCCTGGACTCAATCAGAAGAGCGAGACCAGTTACCAGGGCCCACCAACTAGGAGGTCGGCAGTTGCTGTTGTCATTGATACCGGGATATCTTAATGACCCGGGAGACCCAAATGACATGCACGTTTTTTTGTTTGATGCAACGTGTGTTAAACTTTGCCCAATGGTTTAGACCCTAAATGCCACAGTGGTGCTCCCTGCACTTTTTGCCCAAGTGTGGCTATATAGGCCAGGTCACTCTGTTCACGACGTCAAGACACAGGAGCTGCGTGGGCACACACTAGTGGGCACACACACTAGTGATTCTGAATTCGGAATTTGTGCACCTAGGCTTCTTGGAGAGTCGGCACCATCGATGTGCCATATAGGCCTATCCGTCTTGCCCATGGTTTTCCAAAATGGCGCCTTTATCAGTGATAGCAACATGTATGCTCCAGTAACCCCTTTTGCCCATGGGTAGAGTTTTCATTCCGGTGGTTTTAGCAACTTATTTAGGGGCTGAATAAGATGATAGGTGTGCCATGTTTGTGGTAACACCATGCAATTTTCTCTTTTTGTCAAAGCATGGAGGAAGAACCATGGTCAAAGAAAGAACAGAAAAATACACACTTATCACTATTCTGCTACTCTCACTATGAAGCCTTCAAATCTCATCTTATTAAGAGGCTGTTTGATTGATTAACTCTACATGTAGCTGATATTAGATGTATGTGTTTTTCTGTTCTGTGATTGCAGAATCGATGTGATGAATATCACCATCTATGCCCTGACACCTTTCATGGTCATAGTGGCGGTGATATACACCCTTTGGGGCTATGCAGCTACCAAGCAGAGCAAAGTGCAGGTGTATGATGACCACAGGGTCTGCTGTGGTGGACTGGGCTGTGTCAGTGTGGTGAGTACTCACAGGGTCTGCTGTGGTGGACTGGGCTGTGTCAGTGTGGTGAGTACTCACAGGGTCTGCTGTGGTGGACTGGGCTGTGTCAGTGTGGTGAGTACTCACAGGGTCTGCTGTGGTGGACTGGGCTGTGTCAGTGTGGTGAGTACTCACAGGGTCTGCTGTGGTGGACTGGGCTGTGTCAGTGTGGTGAGTACTCACAGGGTCTGCTGTGGTGGACTGGGCTGTGTCAGTGTGGTGAGTACTCACAGGGTCTGCTGTGGTGGACTGGGCTGTGGTAGTGTGGTGAGTACTCACAGGGTCTGCTGTGGTGGACTGGGCTGTGTCAGTGTGGTGAGTACTCACAGGGTCTGCTGTGGTGGACTGGGCTGTGTCAGTGTGGTGAGTACTCAGAGTCTGCTGTGATGGACTGGGCTGTGTCAGTGTGGTGAGTACTCACAGGGTCTGCTGTGGTGGACTGGGCTGTGTCAGTGTGGTGAGTACTCACAGGGTCTGCTGTGGTGGACTGGGCTATGTCAGTGGGGTGAGTACTCACAGGGTCTGCTGTGGTGGACTGGGCTGTGTCAGTGTGGTGAGTACTCACAGGGTCTGCTGTGGTGGACTGGGCTGTGTCAGTGTGGTGAGTACTCACAGGGTCTGCTGTGGTGGACTGGGCTGTGTCAGTGTGGTGAGTACTCACAGGGTCTGCTGTGGTGGACTGGGCTGTGGTAGTGTGGTGAGTACTCACAGGGTCTGCTGTGGTGGACTGGGCTGTGTCAGTGTGGTGAGTACTCACAGGGTCTGCTGTGGTGGACTGGGCTGTGGTAGTGTGGTGAGTACTCACAGGGTCTGCTGTGGTGGACTGGGCTGTGTCAGTGTGGTGAGTACTCACAGGGTCTGCTGTGGTGGACTGGGCTGTGTCAGTGTGGTGAGTACTCACAGGGTCTGCTGTGGTGGACTGGGCTGTGTCAGTGTGGTGAGTACTCACAGGGTCTGCTGTGGTGGACTGGGCTGTGTCAGTGTGGTGAGTACTCACAGGGTCTGCTGTGGTGGACTGGGCTGTGGTAGTGTGGTGAGTACTCACAGGGTCTGCTGTGGTGGACTGGGCTGTGTCAGTGTGGTGAGTACTCACAGGGTCTGCTGTGGTGGACTGGGCTGTGTCAGTGTGGTGAGTACTCACAGAGTCTGCTGTGATGGACTGGGCTGTGTCAGTGTGGTGAGTACTCACAGGGTCTGCTGTGGTGGACTGGGCTGTGTCAGTGTGGTGAGTACTCACAGGGTCTGCTGTGGTGGACTGGGCTGTGTCAGTGGGGTGAGTACTCACAGGGTCTGCTGTGGTGGACTGGGCTGTGTCAGTGTGGTGAGTACTCACAGGGTCTGCTGTGGTGGACTGGGCTGTGTCAGTGTGGTGAGTACTCACAGGGTCTGCTGTGGTGGACTGGGCTGTGGTAGTGTGGTGAGTACTCACAGGGTCTGCTGTGGTGGACTGGGCTGTGTCAGTGTGGTGAGTACTCACAGGGTCTGCTGTGGTGGACTGGGCTGTGTCAGTGTGGTGAGTACTCACAGGGTCTGCTGTGGTGGACTGGGCTGTGTCAGTGTGGTGAGTACTCACAGGGTCTGCTGTGGTGGACTGGGCTGTGTCAGTGTGGTGAGTACTCACAGGGTCTGCTGTGGTGGACTGGGCTGTGTCAGTGTGGTGAGTACTCACAGGGTCTGCTGTGGTGGACTGGGCTGTGTCAGTGTGGTGGAAAGGATTTGGAAATGCGAGAGGTCATGTTTTTTGGTGTATGGACACTGATGTTACCAACAGATGATGATTGACCCTGTGAACAAGGCTGGCAAACCCACAGTATGTAGTGTGAGTCTCAACATTTAGAGGCAGAGAAAGGTCCTGCTAGGCCCACTAAATTTTGAGATTTGCATTTTGGTAATTTTAGTCAGTAAGCAGTTTGCAACATTTTTATATATCACTTTATGTTATGTGGGTGCTGAAATGGCAGACAATGGCTTCAAATCTACCAACCAACAAACAAACCCATTTACCAATTCATTAATGGTCTGGGTCATACTGATGAAGAAGTGAGAACTAAATGCTGTCTATTCTGACTAATACATGTACATGTACTTTAGTACTTGCACTTTAATACCAGTACATTATACTCAAATAAGTGTACATATACATACATGTACATGTGTATTCGTGTGCATATGTGTACTTTTCAGTGTATCTTTTGGGGCACATTTTGGCGGTCATTATATAAACTAAGAATTGGTCCCGGCTTTTTCTGATTGGCTTGATGCTGTGAGATATTGTGAACTAATTCTTCATCCAGATTAATTCTCACCTATTATTAACTAAGATTACTCGATCACAACTGTGCTTCAGACTAACCCCCCCCCTCCCCCCCCCCCCGAACTCTTGTCTCTTTCCTTTCCTTTCCTGTGTCTACTATAACCTCTTCCTCCTGCCTCAGACACTTTACCTTGCCTATCTGCTGCTCATAGTCTGGCTGGCTGTCGGTGGTGCGTCCACTCTGCCCATGGTCTTTACGTACATGGTGTCCCAGTCCAACTACACAGGCACAGACTGCCTGGATCTGCGGCTGTACGGTGGGTATACCTCTGAGGAGCCAGCGGGACTGGATTGATGGTGGCCAGCGGCTGTGGCTTAGGCTGTACTGCTGATGATGGCATTGCTATAATTTATGTGCACAGGCAATTCCCCGTTGCATGGACGATGCAATGTCCAATAAGCGACCGCTGTGTGCAGTAGCCATTGCTGTTTATTTGGATCTGCGGCCGATTTCACGTACAAATGTTGCGCAAGTCTTGCGCCACAATGGCTCTTTTGTGCAATATTTAGAAAAGGCAGCAAATTGTTGCATACATTGTACATGTAAGTTACGCAACAAAATGTTGCGTACGCAACATTTGAAGTTTCGTGAAATCGTCTGCTGGCCACTTGCTTGCTTGACATTAACAATCCTAACCCCAGTTAAGACTTGAGGCTTTGCTTGACATGCAGGCTAGCACATATTATTGTCAGAAGGTTCGCAGTAACACAGTGTGATCGGAATTCGTTTCTATCAGTATCAGTGTGCTTCAGATGTTCCTCTTCAGGTCTTTAGAAGAAGGAGTCAATTGGAGCACTGCAAGTGCACACTCTTTGAAAACTTTGAGGCTTACCCTCCGGTTCTTTTCAAAACCGCACTCGCTCACGAAATTCAATCCCGTCGCATGGTGTCGCCGCAAACCTTTTCACAATCTTCACCTAACGTTTTCTGACTGTTCATAGTGTTTGTAGTGTTTCACCCTGCATATTGATTGGGGGAGGGTGTGATCCTTGGAGGTATATGGCAGTTAATGGTTAAATGCTTTTGACTGTGGCATCTCAAACCTCAGATAATTGGCTGCTTGGGAGGGCCGCCACCCAAGGGCTATAAATAGCTCAGATGGTTAAGAGTGCTGTACTCTAAACCACAGGTCTTGGTCTCAAGTCCTGGTCCAGTCAAATTTTCTTTGCTGTGTTCACAAAATAATGGTTTAAAAAGAAAATGTCCTTCCAGCCTTTTCCCATTCCCTTGATTGCTTACTAACTTAATTGACTAACATACAGTTCTCCCCAAAAAATTTAGGGCCATTCTGTGACACACTTGAAACTAGAAAAGCACTCGGAGAGTGCAGACCTATGCCAAGCAGGAGCTGTGATATAGCGCCCTCTATTGGCGTATTTAAACAGTTCACAGATTTCTATGTGAAATGGATTGTAGAAGTTAGGGAAGTGTGAAGCCAATGCTTTGCTTTGTATTTCTCGCTGCAATGTTAACGGACATTTTAAAGTGATCCATGATCCAGAATCCATGATTTGATCTGGATCATTACGGAAAAGGAATTTGATAAGAATTGAAGGTTTGCATGGTGGAAAAAAGAATCAGGTCGAGCCAGTGAGATAATAATACACATGTACCGTTACAAATTCAAAACGATACATTCGTAACTTTTCCAAGTTATTTTGCTGACAGACAGACAGACAGACAGACAAACAAAGACCGGCAAAGACATACTGTTACCTCCTTGGCAGAGATGATAACACTTCTTCCTTCTTTGGAAAATTACCTTCAAGGCTTTTTTTCTGTCCATGTTTCAACTGCCACAGGCTTTGTGAACCAACTGGATACTGTTGAAACAACAATCTGTGGTGATGAGGATTTGCAGAACTTTACAATTTTTGTGAGTACTCTTAATGCCAAAGGCTGACCAGTGCTCGGTCTCAATGAATCCATGGCTCTCAATCACTTTGCACCGGGCCACTGTTAACTGCCCATGACTGCCACACGGGGTATTTTCTAATACGCAGTGGCTGTTGTTACGGCAGTCGTCCGTTTGGTTCCCTGACTTCACAGTATTTGTCAGGATGTTTAGCTCTTGGAACCAGACTATCAGCTAATAGATTGGTTCAACCAGCCTGCAATGCTGACGAAATAAAATCAAGTCAGGGAACCACACGGACGACTGCCGTAACAACAGCCACTGCGTTTCTAATAATGTGCCATTTTCGCTAAACAATTGGGAACAATAATGCCCGTGAAATCAATAAATGAGAGCACTCTATGCATACAAGTGAGTCGAACCTGGTACAAGCGGACATCTTGGTTGCTTTTGTCATGCTCCCTATTGTGTCTGTGTTAGGCTGAAAAGAGTCTTTGTTGAAAACTTAGACAATAGTGACGTCACATACATGTAACTCACATTAGGTAGCAAAACCACCAACACTTTGAATTCCGACGTCCTGGTGCGGAGTGGTTAATGTTTCGGAGTGGTTAAGCTCAATAGAGCTACGTAAGAAGCCAAAGAATTGGTTAGACTTACCCCATAAACAAAAGAAATATCTACTGTGATTGGAATTGCATCAATATGCAGATCATGTCTCCTGCGACCATCATGATCATTAGCAATGTGAAATTTCTTTTTTGCTTTGCTTTACTGCTCCAATAAATTTTAGCTGTACACAGGCAAGGTGTCAGCCAACTTTGAGGAAACCATGAGAAATAATGTCTGGATATTAGGAATGCTTTTTCTTGATTGAGAGACAGTTTTCCTGACTTGCATGTGAACTTTGCCGGACCAGAATTGTCTCCATTGACAGATTGAAGTCCTCGCTGGACTCTGTAAAAGTTCCTTGGCAAGAACGCTCCCAGGGCCGTCTACGCTGGACTAAAAATGGGGAAGGCTCCCCTCGTTTTCGTCAGTGTAGCAAGTTAAACACCAACCCACCTCCTCCTCAACACACACACACACACACACACCCCTAATACTCAAATCTGTATCCTTGTGGAGATTTAGCTTTGCTCTTGTATACTAGCACAACTGAGTGAGAATAACGTTTAAAAAAAAATGAATGCCTTTGAGAAAGGTCCTGCTAGGATCGAAAAGTCAGGCCCACTCAATTTTGAGAAATACCATTTTCGTGAAATTCTCTTGGAGAACTATACACCTTTAGAATTTCGCTGTGGAGACCTATTCAACCTATTGTCCTACGTAGGTCTCCACTAGGCACTAGATACATGTACCTGCCCACACACACATACAAACACCTGCAACCAGGGATTGAGGACAATTGACCAACCAGTTTTCTCTTTATTCAGATTTCAGTAATGGTTGAATGGCAATTTGTCTTCCTCATTTTTTTTCACAGGCTGAAGAAGCTTTCCTGATGTACGTCTTGCAGCTTGGTGGTTGTTTTTTGGTCATCGTTGGCATGGTAGGTCATGTGTGGTTCGTTGTTTCCATTTCAATTTCAGCTCAGCATAGGGTTCCTCTCCCCCTGTCGTTTTGTCCCGTTCGATTTGATCTCTGAACATAATTTGGTCTGTGTGTACAATTTGTTCTCTGTTTATAATTTGGTCGTTGATTATAATTGAGTCCATGTTTAGGATTTTATCTCTGATTTTAATTTGATCTACATAATATATGCTTATGAATTGATCGGTTATGATTTGATCTTTGATCATGAATTGATCTCTAATCATAGTTTGATCTCTGATTATGATTTGATCATGATCTAACCTCCCATTATGATTTGATCTATGCTTATGAAGTGATCTCTTTTTTATTTAACCTTTGGTCATGATTTGACCTCCAAATGTAATTTGCTCTATGATGCTTATAAAGCGATCTCTTATGATTTGACCTTTGATCATGATTTGACCTCCAGTTATAATTTGATTATGATTATGATTTGACCTTTGATTATGATTTGACCTCCAGCTATAATTTGATTATGATTTGACCTTTGAACATGATTTGACCTCCAGTTATAATTTGATCTTCGACTATGATTTGGTCTCTGATTATTGTTGGATCGCTGATAACAATTGGCTCTCCACTCGCCTAGATCCACTTCATGATGTGTCTGTCGGCCAACTGGGCCCACCTGAAGGACGGCTTGAAGCGGCGGGACTACGAGTCACGCCGGAGGGAGGAGGAGGCCGAGCTGCAGGAGATGGGTCCCTCCTCGTCCTCCCTCCACCACGGCCCCCGGGCCAAGGTCTACGACACCAGCATGGGACCGCAAGCCGCCTACAACCCCAACCTGCCCCCAATCGGCGGCTACGGCGAGATGCAGCAGCAGCAGCACCAGCAGCCCCATCCCTTGCACCACCACCACCGCCGCCATCCGTCGCAGCCCACCGTGTCCACGGAACGACTCGTTAACGACTACTACTAGCTCCCCAGATGGACGTACAAGTACGACCGATTGTACTCCTTTTTGAAGCATCGCGACCCACTCGGGGACCAAGAACCCATTCGGTTGATGAAAGAAAAGTCCCCTTGGCAGCTCGGAACTCTCTTTGGAGACCACTCAAATTAATATCACAGCCTTGTACTATGTGCCAAAAGCAATAAGCTCAGCCCAGCATAATCCTCTTTGTGCCTATCGAGTCATGAGGCTGCTGCCTGAAGAAAAGCCAAGAAAAGAAAGCACAGTCTAGTGTGCTGATAAACCTACCCAGTCATGCCAGTTTCAATACTGTTTTTTTTACACAGAAACTGCAGATAGCAAGCAGCGTTGAAGGAAAATCCAGTTGGTGATCTTGGATTGATGAGGGAGATGTCTTAAACCATTTTTATTCAGTGCCAGACGTTGGAGATGCAAGGTGTCAAGTTTGGATGATACATGTACCGTTAGTTTGTACACGTATGTGTGCCTTTACACGTGTACACTGCATAAGGGATTCCTGGGATGGGCAAAACTAGCGGCAGATTTCACAACACATCATCACAACTGGTCGGATGCCTTGCAGAAGGTCATGAGGGCAAAAGAAGGTCACTATGGTCATTTTGGGGGGGTTGTTCCTCATTATTTTCCATTTTGTACGCGCTTCTATCCTTTCCACATTCCATCTTCACATGTTACGTCATGATAAAGTAAAAACTACCAGATGGAATTCATTCATTTTTGTTTATATAAAATGGTTTTTACTTTATAGAATTCAATCCCTGGAGATTGGCAGGTATCCCCCAGCTTCCAGTGCCAAATTCCAGACTTGTAGAATGTTTTGAATACCACATGCTCTCAAAACCACACCTTACTCAATATTCTCGAGGAAACGAGAAGAGAAGACGGCAACTCCGGACCGATAAAATAATTGCCATTCTGAATCAGTTCTGAATAATCAGTTGAAGTCAAAGGGCTTCTCTCTGGTGATATATATCTTTTATTCAATGCCCGTATTAAGCAATGGAATGTTTATATACCGCAATTTTGATATTGCCAAGACGCTTGTGTCGATTTAAACCAATGTATACATATTTGTGTTGTGATTGTTTCCGGTGTGTGTTGTGTGTTAATTCATGAATACTCATTTTTATATGTACAACTCAGAAGAAAAGTATTCAGATTTGATTAAAGATACTATTACAGAAATATCTATTTTCGAGAGGTGATTGATCCGTGGCCAATTATTAGATGTGTTTCATAAAAACTTTTTAGCGCTGGACAATGCTTGGTGTGCTGTTGGAATTTGATTTTTAAGCTGTCGACAGTAGAATGTAAAGCATGTTTATTTCTTGACAAAATGGTGACTATCTATTTCAGCTAATAGATCATGGGGATATTCGTGTAATTTTTGCCTTCGAACGATCGGGGGGGGGGGAGAGGGGCTGTACAATTCAATTGTTGTATATAGTTTTGCTCTGGTTTTCTTGGTTAAGAATATATCCAATGATAATATTTGTTTTGCCGTTTTCATACATTATTTATAATTTCAACTACCTTTATTTCACGAAACAATAAATTTACCATTGCTTCAAATCGCCCACTACATGAACACAGGGATTCTTAATAATAAATATTCCTGACGTTTCGATCCTAGCAGGACCTTTCTCAAAGGCTCTGCCTTTGAGAAAGGTCTTGCTAGGATCGAAACGTCAGGCCCACTCAATTTTAGATTTACATTTTGGTAATTTTAGTCAGTAAGCAGTTTGCAACATTTTTGTATATCACAATAAATCTTCCTGTTCGTTTTTTTTTTTTAACCAACTGGAGATACTGTATGTGACGGTCAACGAATGGTATAAGTGCTTCTGACGGGTGTCCCTGCCCAGGCAAATACCATTTGACTATTTTGGAAGGCCACCATCTAAGGGCTGGTTCGGCTGGATAGCTCAGATGGTAACAAGCGCCAGTCTCGGCTTAGTATGTGAAAGTCAAAGGTCTCGGGCTCAAGCCCCACTCCAGTCAAATTGTCTTTGCAGTTTGTTTTCGAATGGCATATCCTATAGGAGTTAATTATTCTTTGTTTTATTTGAACAGTCAAGAAAGGACATGTAGTGTTTACTTGTTTTCCATCAACAAAAATTAATATGGGATCACCTAGTTGCCAAGTTTCGCGTCCATGTATATACAGTATGTTAGTTTAAAAACTCTTCCATTACTAAAGCAACGAGGAGCAACTGTGATGTGAACGTTTTTGATAAATTTATTCTATTGTATTCTATAGACATCCCACCATGTTATGTGAATGATTCCAGTTTTATTATCAGCGCATATTGGTTATTAATTTTAACACATTCTTTATAAAACATTATTTGTAATTGCTGATTTACTGTGTACGTGCATATAGAAAATGTTACCACCTTGATAAGAACTTGAAGGAATAAATGATTTATGGGTCTTGTAAAAATCATTTTTTGGAGAGCAGTGTGGTTTCAGGCAGGATGAGAATTTGATTGATTTATTGATTGATTGGAAGAAAGCGATTGGTTGATTGATTGATTGATTGGAAGAAAGCGATTGGTTGATTGATTGATTGATTGATTGATTGATTGAGTGGGCTGGGTTGGTTGGTAGACAGGATCATCACATCCCAACCCTTCGACCGCCCGAAACCAGCTGGATGCAATTGGTAGACAGGGTCATCGCACACCAACCTCATCTGCCCCACATAGGGCGACTGGATGCAATTGGTAGACAGGGCCATCACGTGCACTTACCACCCCTTCGTCTGCCTCACATCATAGCAACTGCACGGGTGCAATTGGTAGACAGGGTCATCACGTGCACGTACCACCCCTTCGTCTGCCTCACATCATAGCAACTGCACGGGTGCAATTGGTAGACAGGGTCATCACGTACCGACCCTTCGTCTGCCTCACATCAGGTAACTGGATGTAATTGGTAGACAGGGTCATCGCACACCAACCCTTCGTCTGCCTCACATCAGGTTACTGGATGCAATTGGTAGACAGGGTCATCACGTACCACCCCTTCGTCTGCCTCACATCATAGCAACTGCACGGGTGCAATTGGTAGACAGGGTCATCACGTGCACGTACCACCCCTTCGTCTGCCTCACATCATAGCAACTGCACGGGTGCAATTGGTAGACAGGGTCATCACGTACCGACCCTTCGTCTGCCTCACATCAGGTAACTGGATGTAATTGGTAGACAGGGTCATCGCACACCAACCCTTCGTCTGCCTCACATCAGGTTACTGGATGCAATTGGTAGACAGGGTCATCACACACCAACCCTTCGTCTGCCTCACATCAGGTAACTGGATGCAATTGGTAGACAGGGTCATCACGTACCAACCCTTCGTCTGCCTCACATCAGGTAACTGGATGAAATTGGTAGATATGGTCATCGCACACCATTCCCTTTGTCCGCCCCACATCAGGCGACTGGATGCAATTGGTAGACAGGGTCATCACGTGCACGTACCACCCCTTCGTCTGCCTCACATCATAGCAACTGCACGGGTGCAATTGGTAGACAGGGTCATCACGTACCAACCCTTCGTCTGCCTCACATCAGGTAACTGGATGTAATTGGTAGACAGGGTCATCGCACACCAACCTTTCGTCTGCCTCACATCAGGAAACTGGATGTAATTGGTAGACAGGGTCATCACACACCAACCCTTCATCTGCCTCACATCAGGTAACTGGATGCAATTGGTAGACAGGGTCATCACGTGCACGTACCACCCCTTCGTCTGCCTCACATCATAGCAACTGCATGGGTGCAATTGGTAGACAGGGTCATCACGTAACACCCCTTCGTCTGCCTCACATCATAGCAACTGCACGGGTGCAATTGGTAGACAGGGTCATCACGTACCGACCCTTCGTCTGCCTCACATCAGGTAACTGGATGCAATTGGTAGACAGGGTCATCACGTGCACGTACCACCCCTTCGTCTGCCTCACATCATAGCAACTGCACGGGTGCAATTGGTAGACAGGGTCATCACACACCAACCCTTTGTCTGCCTCACATCAGGCAACTGGATGCAATTGGTAGACAGGGTCATCGCACACCATTCCCTTTGTCCGCCCCACATCAGGCGACTGGATACGATTGCCAGACAGGGTCATCACACACCAGTCCTTCGTCGGCCCCACGTCAGGTTCAGCTGACTGAATGCAATTGGTAGACAGTCCTTAGGCGGCGGAACCCCTACAATATATATATTTTTATTTACACCGCAGCTAATGTTTCCTTTTTCTTTGTCGACGTAATGCAAATTCGCACCCGTTCTCTCGTGGAAAGGGGTGTCATATTTTTTCAAAGCAAGTTTAGCCTAGAGCGTTGAAGGAAACATGAATAGCTCATCGTGTTTAAGAAAACAAAATTGGAGCTAAAGCCACATAAAACATTATTTGGTTAGCGGTCTCCCCGCCCGACCCAAGAAAATGGCACCAACCCGAAGCCCGTTCGAAAGAAAAAAATGCCTACAAAAACAGATAAAAACGCCCGAAAATGCCCGCCGTTCGTACTCGGGCAGTAACATTTAAATATTAAATTAGCCTATGATTAAAAAAACATGCCCGACCCGCATCCTCTCAGAAGAAATTACGCTGACCAACTTTTATTATTTTTGATGTGGCCTATACATTGCCCAGCTTTTGCGATTGTAAACGAAGTTCGACAACTGTTGGGTAGGCCCTAATCACACCTTTTCCTGATACTCACCCACCCCCACCGGGGTCCCACAAAGAACAAGATTTTTTCGGGAAATTATTGTGTATAGCTGTAAAGAACCAACCCCCCCCCCCCACAGGCCACTTGGTACGGGCGAACACTGGACTCCCCTCTGGGAGGATGTGGACTGGTCTGCTACAGTCTTCAGTATCCTCTGGGCAACATATTCATGAAGCCTTTGTGTTCCTCAGAGGGAGTTTTGGGTCCTCCTTTGTGCAAACCTGGGCATTTTAGGCGGGGTGGTTTAAAAACCTGAGGGAATGGAATGTTGGGTTGAGTCAGTCCTGGGGTTCTGAGGAAACAACATCGGGTGGAGGGTGTGGACTCTCGGCATGTCCCTGGTCGGAGATGTTCTGATGCTTACCTTCTCTTGGGTTGCCATTTTCTTCTCTTTTGCCCGATTAAAGTAAGTTCGTTCCTTTTTAGGGGAAATTTGGGGTCAACATTTGTTTTTCTCTCTGTACCGGACACCAAACATACACCCTGGTTACATCCATTAATCTACTGAAAATTAGGGGCGTTATCCCTAACCTGATTTCTTTACTGTAGTAATTATCTCTGCATTACTTAGATTAATAAATTATCCCTTGCACCACAGAAGTTAAATTTTCCCGCATTTCCTAGTTTTCTTTTCTTTCGGTATGGCTCGATTTCGTTACATTTGGTGGCAGCGGTGGGATTGGTGGTTGTAAAACAGAAATTGACCACCGATCCAGAGATACGAATCTAGTCATCACACTAATGTTCATTTACCCAAATTGGTAAGCACTGCATGTCGATCGTTACAGGATTGTTAATAATTGAAGCGGCCCCAACTTCAGAGGAAAACTGAAGTGGCAATTCATTTAATGGGGAATTTGTTTTATTCTTTGGGGGGTAGCTAAAATTTCTGTGAAGGAGGATGACATTTGGAGTGATAATTCTTCCCCGAGACTGGCACCCGGGAGTTCTACGAAGACAACTAGATATGGGCGGAGACGTAATGCCCCAGTATGGATGAAGACTGGAGATTTTGAACTGTAGAGGCAATCCTATGGTGGTGGGAATGGTTTGGCACAAATTGTCCAACCCTGTGAAAGTTACTTACCGTACTCTTAGGCCGGGTGAAGGAATCAGGGTAGTGTCAAAACTTACGTTATTCAGTTACGTTATTACGTTAGTTTGTCTTTCTCCCTAATGAACTTAATTTTTTTGTTTTATTTATTGAAATCCTGCATATAGTTCAGCCGAGTGAACTGCAGAAGAGATGTCTTTTTGAGTGTCTATTCCATCTGGACACAACATCCTGGATGTAAAACCGATACGATCGTTGTATATATAATTTAGAACATAAACCGTAGAATAAGAGCAGCTGGGTTAGAAAGGGTCTAATTCCAGGTGCAAACGTTAAAACTTAAAGTAAACTTAGCGTAACGTATGTAGGCAGCGGCATAGACTTAATTAATTAGTATAGAATGAGTAATTTAAACGAAAGTACTTGAATATAAGATTTTCAGGTTAGTTGCTCCCCCAAACAAATACTAATTTATAGGACTAAGGAATATCAATGCTTAATTTAACAAAGTTTGTAGTTCTCTCTCTCTCTCTCTGTGCAGGTGTTGTAGACTGGGCAGACTAACTCTTGAACTGTGTTTAAGACGTGAGGACACGTCTTCCCAGAGGAGGAGGCTGTGTAAAGAACCAACCCCCCCCCCCCACAGGCCACTTGGTACGGGCGAACACTGGACTCCCCTCTGGGAGGATGTGGACTGGTCTGCTACAGTCTTCAGTATCCTCTGGGCAACATATTCATGAAGCCTTTGTGTTCCTCAGAGGGAGTTTTGGGTCCTCCTTTGTGCAAACCTGGGCATTTTAGGCGGGGTGGTTTAAAAACCTGAGGGAATGGAATGTTGGGTTGAGTCAGTCCTGGGGTTCTGAGGAAACAACATCGGGTGGAGGGTGTGGACTCTCGGCATGTCCCTGGTCGGAGATGTTCTGATGCTTACCTTCTCTTGGGTTGCCATTTTCTTCTCTTTTGCCCGATTAAAGTAAGTTCGTTCCTTTTTAGGGGAAATTTGGGGTCAACATTTGTTTTTCTCTCTGTACCGGACACCAAACATACACCCTGGTTACATCCATTAATCTACTGAAAATTAGGGGCGTTATCCCTAACCTGATTTCTTTACTGTAGTAATTATCTCTGCATTACTTAGATTAATAAATTATCCCTTGCACCACAGAAGTTAAATTTTCCCGCATTTCCTAGTTTTCTTTTCTTTCGGTATGGCTCGATTTCGTTACATAGCGTTGGTTTGTGTTTGCCGGGTTTTCTTTCTTGACTGTAACCTGCATTTTTTTGGTATAATACTATGGAGAAGCGTACGTGATAGATTGCAGTGGTTTGGGGTTTGGATTGCAGTTAAATACCTTCAAAATGGCAACCTTTCCATGCCCCTATCTATACCATTACCAATAGCATTCATATCTTATGTTGGTAGAGTAAAGAATTGGTGGGCGTTGACTCTGATAATATCTTGCCAATTTTTATCGTCGCCTGATGTGGGTAGACAAAAGTTGGTTTGTGATGACACTGTCTACCAATTATTGTATTCGCGGTCACCTGATGTTGATTGGTAGACAAATTGTTAGTTTACAATCATAACTGTCCACCAATTATTGAAGTCGGCCGTCTGATGTTAGTTCGCCTAGACTGAGGTTGGCGGACGTGTGATGACCCTCGATCTGTCTCACCAATTGAATAGCCAGCCACCCCGATGTGGGTAGACAACAGACTGCATGGTTGACACATGCACAATAACCAGTCTACCTATTGTAGGGCAGCCATGCGCCTGATGTGGGTAGACAATGGAATGGTGTGCCCGCCAATAGTCAGCTTTCCGATGTGCATGGGCAGCTGCAGACAAAGGGTTGTGCGCTATAACCCTGTCTACCGTTTGTAGTCAGCCACCTAGCTGATGAGGTTAAAAAGGGTTGGTGTGGAATGACCTTGCAAATTGTCTAACAAGGGTTGCGCACGATGGCCCCCAGCCACGGCGGCCCTTGGGCGCCTTTGCCGGACCGTAATATACAGTACGTACGTCATCAACCCGTTACTATCTAGCTCTTATAGATCGTTTGCACCGGCGGCCATCTTTGGGGCCTTCTAGTGTTATTAAAATTCAGAGACAATGCAGGTACAAAGAGTGCACTCTTGCCTATCCAAGAGGAACGAAGAATAGGCCCCAAAGATGGCCGCCGGTGCAAGCGATCTATTGCCATTTGAACAGAACGTACGAACACTATCACCTGCTTGGAGCTCTGCCTTTATGGCGAGAGAGAGATATTAGGTACTGTGCTACCTTGTTGTCCAACATAAGGTTAACAAAAGACACAATTAGCATGATACCAAACGGTGCCAATCAACTCAGATGTGAATGAATGAACATTTTTTATTGTCAAAAGGAGTAATGATTCTGAAAAGAACCACACATACATAGGCCCCAATACTCATAGAGAATGTTGCATGGTGTTACCTATTACTCCTGCTATTCTCACCATGAAAACCTTCCAATCTCATTTCATTGTCAAGTCTCATAATTTTGATTTCCTTTACAAGTGAAAAATGCAGTGAAAAAAATGATAAGAAAGGTTTGACATAAACTCATTTTATTGGTTGTGACCGCTGTTTTCATCCAATACAGGCGAGTCAGTGTAGTGCGCCCTCAATAGTTTGCAACGTGGGCGGTTATCTACTTTATGTAGGTACTCTAGGTAATGTATGGCAATTTCATATCGCTGTACTGTATGTATAGAGGTTTATGTGCGTTTCAGGTTCCCTGTCGACCCTTTCCAGACGTGCATGGGATCAAGAGATAAAGCGCCAGTGTGATTGGCCTACGTATACGCTTGCAAACTCTTGAAGGCGAACTTTTGTGAAACGGGCCATAATGCTCAATGGAATTGCCCTAGAATACCTAGAGTACCTACATAAAGTAGGTAAACCGCCCACATGTTTTGGGGGGCTAGGTAGGTATCAATACATGTACAA
This sequence comes from Luidia sarsii, assembly GCA_949987565.1. Classification (NCBI taxonomy): domain Eukaryota; kingdom Metazoa; phylum Echinodermata; class Asteroidea; order Paxillosida; family Luidiidae; genus Luidia; species Luidia sarsii. The sequence continues at coordinate 25,803,900 of OX465102.1, read as the reverse complement.
AGTACAAGACTGCAGTTGGCACACGTCTGACTGGTGGGATATTGCTTCATTCAAAAGGCAAGGGAAATGTAGGACGTCCTCCAGTGTCGGCATTCAAAACAACATTCCCAAAATTCATCTTTCTCCGTGGTTTACGAACATAGGAACGGCGATTGGACCGGACAGGGATTTGAACCCAGTCCCTTGGTTGAACGCACCGGCGCTCTACGACCGTGAGCTATCCGGCCATTCCAGCGGTTGGTGCTTCACTGTCTCTGAAACTTGACAATACATCATCACTGGCAGCTCTGGACTTATAAGTGCCCGAAAATTCCTTGGGCTTCAGAGACGGTCTTCATTCCCACATGCTTTAAGATTCTTCAAAATCATTATTTCCCTCATTTTTCTTCCTAAAGAGAGCAGGTATTGTTTTTTCAAAAACCATCAACATGCATCTTCGGGAATAAAAGAGAAAGAATGTGATTGGTGAAGAGGTGAGTTCCCAATATAATAGAAGAACCATTTTCTCATCTCATCTTCCTTGTAAAACTATTCAAACCATTTTCAAATCAAACCAGACTTGACGCAAAACCAGAGGTCTTGGATTCAATTCCCGACCTATAGTCGCGAATTGAATCCAAGACCTCTGGTTTTGCGTACCAGTGGAGCAGTGCTCTTACTCTAGGCCTGCCATCTGAGCGATCCAACCTTTAGATTGCAACCTTTAGATGGCCTTTCCAAATAGTCCACTTCTCTTTTCAATCCAGTTCATTTTGGGAGTTTCTGATGCAAAGGTGGCCGTCCAGTTAACATGTACCTTTAAAAAAAAACTGACGTGAATGTGTATCAGCTTTGGGTAAATGTTTAAAAAAATGTTTCGGCAATCAACTCTCGACATCATCCAGGAATGGTATTGTGGCCAGAAGCTGGCCACTAAAGAAAGCACGAGGCTATCGAATACAGTGGACAGTGGCCGGAATGTCCACGAACGTATCGGAGGCTATGCAGTACTATGCACTGCAGCAAAACAATTCGAAGCCGTCTTTCGGTTCTCTGCCACCCAAACCCACTTGGCTTGGCTCGACAGAAACCTGGCTAGTGTCTGGACTATAATTATAACCAGAGGGGAAAAAATAAACAAGCCCCAATTATTATGGATTATAAAATAAACTGCTCTGTATTTTTTGGCAACATGCATAAAAGAGTATCTTGTTCTCAACTGTTGACTTTCGATGGTTGGCTTTTCAAATAATGACGTGCATCCGTTCCAAAATACTTTTCGTAATGGCCAGTATACGATAGATGTACACAAAATAACGTGCAGATATACGTATAGACTCTCATTGATAATCCATCTACTCATATCAAAGCCTTATTAAAGGCGACACAACTAGAACATGGTGACAGAAGTGTTGCAAACTGCTGACTAAACTCACCTAAAATATACCAGTCCTGAACATCATGAAAATTCAACGAGCCTGACACTTCGATCACAGCAGGACCTTTCTCGAAGGCATGAACATTCTCCTCCTGCGAGAGTTCCCCGTAATAATAATAACATTATGGAAACATCAGGCACTCTTCCTCCATGGTATTAATCTTCATCACTAGGCACCACTTTCATAGAGCTGCTTCAACTCCAAAAATTGCTCAAGCACAAAAGGACACGTCTTTCATAGGGTCAACTTACCAACCCAAACCTCACGATTAGTTTCATGCTTGGTCAAGCAGAATGGGATACAAGTCAAAAGCGATTGACATCGCGGTGCGGTTCGCAATCCTATTTACACAAATATAGGAAGGTTTGCGGTGACACCATGTATCAGGTCTCTTAAAGGAAGAGGTTTGGTTCTGAAAAGAACCCGAGTGGTAACTCGACGTTTCGGCCAGTATGCTCTGGCCGTCATCATTAGGAGAATGCCTTGGACTCGGTGGTGGATCTGAGATTCTCCTGATGACGGCCAGAGCATACTGGTCGAAACGTCGAGTTACCACTCGGGTTCTTTTCAGAACCAAACCTCTTCCTTTAAGAGACCTGATACATGGTGTCACCGCAAACCTTCCTATACTATTTACACAAGGAAGCCTTTTTTCTGCTTAGCAGATGTTCACGCTTCAGCGGCTCTATGAAAATGGGTGCCTGTGCACTTATACGACGTACACAATGGTTTCGGCCAGAGTGCACTTTAACCTGGTTGTCTTTTGGGCACCTGACCAGTACTTCAACCCATGCTTCAACTTTCAACCAGCTATGCCCATTGCCTAATGACTAGAACCATGGCTCACGTCTGACTCCGAGTCAATAGCAGTGGCCAAATGACAGCCCAAACTGGCCCAGCTGAACATTTTGAAGAAAAAAAACGCCCACAGAGTTTCAACACTACTCCTTGTGCTATAGCAATCTTCGTTCACTCATGGTTTTGCCAGTCGGCGTTCGAGAAATTCGAGACCCGTAGAACATCACTGACATCTCCGCCTGCAGTCAGCATGTTCACAAAGTTCATCATGATGTGACCCCTTTTGCCACCTGTCTAGAGTCAGACTGACAAACAGAACGAGAAAAAAATGCGGATCGGAATCAAAGAAACTGGCAAGCCGGTTAGACTCTTGTATACGGTGGCAAAGCTGGTCAGGTGTGTCCCAACCCTGCAGGGCCAGGACTACTTAAAGGTATACAGAAATCAAAATGAACTTGGGGTTAAATAAGTCAGTATTGTTCTAAAACCCAAAGTATCTATAAATAATTTTTAGACCAAAAATGATTAATTCAGCAAAGAAAACACGCTATATTTTGGGCCGAAAATTGTGCCCCCACTTTGGAGACGAATGTACTAGTCACATACAGAATGTGTGGTCAGCCTTGAGGTCGTGTGCTTTGCACTGGCCCTGCATTGTCTCTTTTGTCTATCAGCCGTAAATACCGCACTGTCACGTGCGCAGTAGTTCACTTTATCCTCTCAGCATTTCGATCGTCTCGCTCGGCTGCTTTTGGTCTGTATGTGATGTCACATGCTCACAGGAGGACTTTTTGGGGACGGGGCGAACATGGACTTTTGTCAATGTTTTTGGGCGAAATTCGGCGCTAAGAAAAAAATAATCCTGTATTGATTATATTGTGAACATTGCCTAAGGAGGGTTTTTAGCTCTTTTTCAAATCCTATTTCTGTAGACCTTTAAAATTAATTTATTTGCTCTGGTGAACAAAGGGGAAACGCTAGAACCCATTGATATATGTTAACTAACGACTGAATTTTATTGAAATACATGTACATTTCATTGTTTAATCTACGGTACTTGCATTGTTCCGGTGTCACCAGGTCTCTCATTGTTCATAGGCTTGCTCCAAAACATCACATGATTTCATCCATGGTGAATGGCTCAAGACATATTAAAGGGGTTTGCAAGGGGAAGTCTGCGGTGACACCACCGGGGAGAATGGCTCTGACAAGAGCCGGTAAAATCAACATTTCGTGCAGTGTGTACTCTGTCCGTCTTCAGGAGACTGCCGGATTCCAACTAGAGCTAGAATAGTAATACATTTATTTAGAGATCACTAGTTTCAAATGCTGCAATCTCCCTACAATGAGCAGAACACACACCACTCCATCTCTCTCTCTCTCTCAAGAGAGATGACTTACATGTATACATCCGCAAAATTCCCACGATGACTGATCACCTTCAGTTTGATATTACAACAGAGAGGACCAGTGAGTCAGCTCATGGTCAAGTTGAATGGAGTGGAATGGCATGCCAAGTATGTTCATTTTCTCCAATTGGTGCTTATTGCATTTATTTCACTAGTCTGACTAGTTGGTCTTGTAATGTAGGCCTACTCAAATAACAACCAGAATGTTGTGGAGCCATCTTTGGTGGTTGAACCAGTTGAGCGGCCCTGTGAAATTGGCACCTGGTCAGTTATGGGCTCGTACATATACTTGGATAATTACTGGATATATAAATACGCACTTTTGAAATAAAATAACATTAGCAAAGAGAGCACTGATCACAATACCCAGCGATTTGCAGAGGTACAATCAGAATTGTTCTCTCATTACACTCAGCAAAAAAGTAAAACCAAAAAAATGTGTGGAATTAAGCTTTTTGTCAGATGCCTTTTCTTGGTGCATTTCAAGCATGCATTGAAAGAGTTGTAAGAGGCGCAGTGTTGGGATGCTTAGGAACTGTGGCACGAGAAATGAAAGTGGCTCAATTATCTTAACTGTGCAGAAGCATAAAACCTAAGCCCCTAAAAATAGTTGTGCTTCCGGTTTCCCCCGTCTTTATGTTGGCTCGAGTATAATAAAACACTTGGCCAGTACAGTACCTGTACATGACTTGGCATAAAATAGCCAACTTAAACTGTGGTTCTTGGCAAATGTTGCGTGCCAAAATGACTGACCAGTGACCACTTTGTGAAACTGCCAGTGGAAAGCGGTGATATGATCAACTGAAGCCTGAGGACTGCTTTGCGCAGTTCTGAACAGCAGGCCACAGTGTCTGTCAAACTCTGATATTTGGGGCATTCTGCAGACAGAATCAAACAGCTCTGTTTATTGAATGAGTTCCTGATTAATGAGGTAACGTTCACAGATCATCGCTGACGATTCCCGAGTTGGCTTGTTGCGAGCTTGCTGGCTCAGTCCTGTCCTCAGGTGGTTGGGAATCGGTGGCGCTTTGCGACGTCTCTCCGGCGGCGGGGGCGCAAGACTCCTTCGGGTTCCTATGGGAGCGCCTGTGGCACTCCAGGTACCACTGGAGGGGAAACGCGTGGTTGCAGGTGTCGCAGGTGAACGGATAGCTGCTGTGGTGGAAGATCAGGTGCCGCTCCAGATTCCAGCGATGGGAGAAGTTCTGGCAGCAGTAGTAGCGGACCAGGGGCTTGCCCTGGGCGCCGTTCTGCAGCGGGGACAGATCAGCGAGGGTCGTCACGTCGACGTCCGGATCGGCGCTGGGCGTCGCCTTCCCGCGCCGCTTCCTCGAGTCAGACCGGCCCGGCATCATCTCGCGACTCAGAAAGCGGGCGCCGTCCTTGCAGATTTGGCAGTGGCACGGCTGGTCCCCGTCCTCGATGGTGACGGGCACCGGTCGCATCTTGGCCGGCGAGTCCGGCGGTGTTGCCGCCGCCGTTGCCACCGCTGGCGTCGTCATCACATCCTCGTCGGGGCGGGTGGCCGTGTGCGGCAGGTTCTTCCTCGTCTTGAAGTGGATGCTCCGGTGCCGCTTGAGCCGTGACCGGGTGGGGAAGGCCTTGCCGCACTCCGGGCAGCTCAGGTCTGTCCGGGCAGCCCTGGCGGCCGCCTCGGCCGCTGCTGCCATGGGCTCTCCTCCCCAGCCGTCCCGGTCTGGGCCCTGCTGCTGCTGCTGCTGGTGGTGGTGTTGGTGGTGGACCAGGTGGTGGCGCTGCAGGCTGCTGTCCTGGGAGAAGCTGGCCTCGCAGCCGTGGCAGGCGTAGGGCCGGCTGCCCGTGTGCGCCAGCATGTGGCGCTTGACGTTGGAGCGGCTGGGGAACTCCTTGCCGCACACGTCGCACGAGGGCGTCTCCTCGTCGGGTTGGGTGGACATTTCCCGTCAAACTGGTGTCCGCCGAGACACGTGTGCCATTACCAGGTGCCTGGAATTGGAAAGCACAGAGTATGACTTTTTTTTTTCTCGATGAAATAAAGCAAAGGAAAGCTGAACTTTTAAAAATAATTTTAAAGATTGGAAATAAAAGTTGACTGAAGCTAGGGTGGGACATGAACCCGTGACCACTGGCTTAACGTACATACCTGTACCGGTGCTCTTACCACCTGAGCTATCCGGCACTTACATGGCAGTCTTCCCTGTCAACCATCTTTTCAGGGTTGGGGTGCCAGACAGAAGCATTTTTGCCTGCTGTATATTATATTCTTAAAGCCCCTACACAACATTGGTAAGATCGAAAAACAGAAATGTTCACAGATTTACATGAAACTTATACAGTTTGAAGATGGTTATAGTAGAAACCTCACTGAAATATTTCTGCCTAAAATGTAACATTATATTTTGGGAGAAACGAGTAAAAGAAATAGTTTACGTTTCACCGGGATCTAAACTATTTTTCGGAACAGTACGGCGTTGAATGCTGCAATTTCGCAAAAACAAATGAAGCGGTTTTCACGATTTTCTCGAGACTCAGTTGGCGGATTGAGCTGAATTTTTCACAGGTGTGCTATTTCATGCATACATTGGATCAGACAACGTATGGATGCTATTCTTGGACCTCAACCAATGTTGTGTAGGGGCTTTAAACGAATGATATCCTCACTACCAATCACAGCTAATGACTAGTCTAGATATCCACATTTACATCATCCTCAGAGGCCAAGCGAGCTCAAACACACAAACACTGTGACTGGTTCAAATATGGTTTCTAGCCCCACTGTGCCCTAAACTGGGGTCCTGCATGTCCCTAATATAGAGGGCGCTGTTCAACAACTCTTCAGTACACACCACTAAATGATCTTCAATGTTGACCACAGTGCAAAAGCAAAACCTTGTGACTTCACACTCATTTATAAAAATGTTACATACTCAGACTGCTGAACGACTCATCGGCAGAATGATTCTGCCAATGAGAATGTTCATGCTCTGATCAAAACGTTCGGCCCTGTATACATTTTTGGAGACCCAATTCTTCATTATGTTCCTCAGTTCTCCCATCAATTATGACCATCCTGGAGGTTGAAGTCCATTCATAATGTCTCACTCTTTAAAACTTTTGCGCTGATAACCAATTTGATTTGGGGCTCATTTCCCCCAGACAAAAACTCAAAATTTGCTTTTCACAAAGCCAAGATTTCGTGCTGTATCACCTCCACTTTCACAGGCAAATATAGCCACAGTTATGTCCCTTAATTTCCTTAAGTAGTTCATGAGTTTTCAAAATTCTTGTACAAATGAATTTTAGGCCTATTTAAATTTGTACTTTTTAAAAACTAAACATACAGGGTTGATGGCTTCTCAAGATTGAGACAGATGTTTGTGGTTGGAAAAACTCTGAAAACTCTAGTTTAGTAGTTGCTGCCATTGCCAAGACTGGCAAGAGTGCTCTCGGTTTTAATTTTACATGATATTCAGACTCAAAGAAAATGAATCTATTGAAGTTGAATTTTAAAGATATTTAGACCCGTTAACACGGGGCCCAGAACCCCAGTTCCCTCTGATCCTTGTCTACAAATTACAATGTTGGTGTTGTAATTCAAAAACATAAAGAACACTTTCTGAGATATGGCTGCTCCCGAAAAGACACACATCTCTACTCCACTCTGAACAAAAAACAACCCTTTTGAACATAAGTTACTCGGTTGACGGGATGACGCTTACTAAATACTAGTATAACATGGAGCATGCATTGGAGGCGGTGGACTACATGCTAGAGCCTAGCCTACATGTGTAAATAATGAAGGATTTTAAAAAAATCCTCCTGGCGATTGAAAGACACTTTATTGGAAATTAATTCTACAGGATGACAGAGATATCTCACAAATATATTATAGATGATAAATACAGCGCCACAGTCACTTACCTTGGACTTTGAAGCTCGGTTTTAACCACCATCAACGTTGCAGGATATTTACTTTAGCTCGCAGTCGCACGTACACCATGCATGTAGCGTACACACGCCTATAGTATTAGTAGTGCTCCAGCGTTGGTGCGAGAATTACATTGGCTGCGGCTTGAAGTAACACGCACCCCTATAGGAACTGGCTGCAGCCGCTCGTTCATTACTTCCTCAGGCCCGCGTGTACATCTAAGCCGTAGTGAATGAACTCCGACGCAGCCTCTGTGTATGTGTATAATGTGTGTGCTTGAAAATAACGGTCGGTTTCCGTGCTCTATGGTTGGTGCAACGACATCCTTTGTTCCCCTTGCCCACAGTCCGGGGTAAATTTAGGTTGGCAATAAGTTCACTAGAAAGTAAGAGGGCAGAATCGATTTTAAGCCAGGTTTTCTAGCTTTGCTTCTATCCATTTGTTGAATAGATCAGAAACGTTATCTTTATGAAAATATACGAGGACATTTTACCGGAAACATTTTAGCTGCTTGAAATAAGTCTACGTAGGCGCGCTCAATCTGCGGATGCCGCGTTGAGTTGAATTTTGAAATGAACTCTATGGTTAGCATATAAACCCCGTGGTTGCAGACGGCCTTAGCGGACAAGCCCTCGTGGTTGATATTACGCGTGGGCTTTTTTCCAGCTGCCCCTTTAATTTCGTGTATTCTGTTCAGGGTGCATGGTTGACTGGGTGTTATCTGTGTGTTCAGTTCATACAGTATAAAACTCTATAGTCTATGGTTCAGTTAAGCTTCACTCCAAGCTATAATTCGTGAATCTAGAGGGCCCGACGTTTCGATCCCGGCAAAGCCTTTCTCAAAGGCAGGATGATATTTGCATTTTGGTATTTCTAGTCAATATAAGCAGTCGCAATATTTTACGCGAAATGATCGACAATGCAGTTCAAACGAACGGCAACAGACAATTAAGGACTGATTGGCGCATGCGCATGTTAGCTCACCCCGAGTGGGTTACTCCACACTATAATTAAACCACTTCTTGGGTTGAAGCGATATACAAAAATGTTGCAAACTGCTTACTGACTAAAATTACCAAAATGCAAATCTCATAATTTAGTGGGCCTGACGTTTCGATCATAGCAGGACCTTTCTGAAAGGCAGAGTGACACGGACAAAACAGATACATGTACACGAAGGAGGGGGGGAGAGTGAATAGGACACGGATGAGAAACAAAGGACAAAGAGTAAAGCTGGTAGGGTGAGATCAAAGGGAAAGGCAAAGAGTAGGCTAGGGATTAGTGAGAAGAGGGAGAAAATATCAAAGAGAGAAATGTGGAGGAGTGAACACAAAAGAAGGATTATCAGAAAGCTGCTTCTTGAGTTATTCGGGCTTAGGCCTACACTACTAATTGAACGCACGGTATACACTGACTTAAATTTCTATCATACATTGCCGCGATTTCAAAATTTGCATCGCTTTTATCAGGTCAAGCCATGGTTATCGCTCTCTGTCTGTCTTCTTGCTTGAATTGTTTGCTAGCCTGATTGCCAGTCTGTCCGTTACAAGTCCAGCTTTGTCCACGGTCTTCCCGTCTGTCTGTCAGTAGGCCTAATCTGTCTGTCTGTCGGTTTATAGGGATGTTTGCCTGTTAGGAATGATTGTCTAATTGTCTGTGTACGGTCTGCACTGCACATGCGGGGTGTTGGTCGCAGGGGAAGTTTGTTTCTGGGTTTGATGTTTTGTTAGTTTGTCGGTTGGTTGGATTGTCGGAGTATTTTTTCCATCAATGTAACCTCTTCTCCTCTAAGTTCTTCAATGACACTTATAGTCTCTATAAGTCTCTATTATGAATAACCATTATAATGACCATTGATTACAAACAGATATCCTATAATGATGATTGCATGAGGCGAAATAAATCAAAATATCAACGCTCTATTTGAAACAATGGTGGTCATGATTACACACGTTTTACTGACCATGGACTTTACATTACGTGTACACTTTGCATGCATCGTTTCCATGGCAAGTCACAACAGAGGTATAAAACTACACTGTGATAATAACACGTCTTCAACAGGATACCGAGATCAATTTTTGAAGAAAAAGTGCCGAGAATGATGATAATAAGTCAAAATTTATACCGGTATCTTATGCTAACTCACTATATGGAGTATGGATCTGCATGCTTCAAACCACATCGAAAAACGAATGTTAACAATAATTATGGGAGGGTTTCCAGTGACACCATGTATAAGGTCTCTTAAAGAAGAGGTGTGGTTCTGAAAGGAACCTGAGCGGTAACTCGACGTTTCGACCAGTATGCTCTGGCCGTCATCAATGGTGATGGTCAGAGCATACTGGTCGGAATGTCGAATTACCACCCAGGTTCTTTTCAGAACCACACCTCTTCTTTAAGAGACCTTATACATGGTGTCACTGGAAACCCTCCAATATTGTTTCACCAGCAATGCAAAGCCTTAAGTATTATTCATTTATTTCTTACAGATGTCTTCGTGTCTTATAGCATGGGCGTGTCCCTTAAATTTAGAGAAGCCCTATACCCCTACCAGTCCCGCGGCCATGCCCTGACATATAAAATCTGAAAGATACATAGTTATTATGTTATGACCCGACATTTGCTATTATTGAAGATCATCCAAAAGTATTTGGGTCAGCATTAGTTTAAAACAAGTGATGTTTGGTGATGGTTGGGTCTTCGAAGTTGAACCCCTATCGCCCTGCCTCAGGTATAGGCCTAAAAACATTTGCTGCTTCGGCGGGATACGTGATTTATGTACATGTTTAGGTATAAATCTGGCTGTCTTTAAAGATAAACAAAATATTAAGAACATGTTAGCTGATCTACAGATAGGAACTTGTCTCGGTGTGTGTCTATACTGGTCGTCTACCGCTATCTACATCCATGCTACAGGTATAATACGATGTTTTGTCCGATTTTATGATATCTATAGTAATAATTTTCCTGTCCATAGGAAGGAACAAAGATAGGTTCCTGAAACACGTGAAAGGCTTCAAAGAAAGGTCACATATATACATCCCTAAGTGGGAAAAAATGCTGAAATCACCAAGGAAGCTTCTATTGAGATGCTATGAATAATTGTGCGGAATCGTGTCACAGTATTAGTAATGCAGAATTATTGTGAGGCGATTATGACCGTTTTCGAAATGGAGGCTTATATGTAGGCTTGGGCTAGGCCTATAGCACTATGAACATCTAAACCGTGGAAATGGGGTGAAAATGTCATATCGCCGTGAAACTAAAAAGTCACTGTGATTTCATGGTGCATTTTACAGTGAATTTACCGTGAAAATAATCGCCTCTCTGACCTGATAAGGAAATCTTCAGGTCACTAAAGAGACCGTGAAAAAAACGTGAACATAGGGTGGCAAGCTCCAGCCTTGAGGGATGGCTAATTCAATTACCAGTATAAGGGACCAACAGCCCCCATAGCGGTACTGTATGGTGTCTTTGTAACTGTCACTCCCAGATACTTCTAAATTGCCTATAGCCATTTACCACCAGGAATGTGGCGTTGGAGACCACTGGTGAAAACACATTGTGAAAATGACTTGGCTAACTGTGTGCCATTAAAATAGGGATGAAAACATGGTGAATTTTCTTTTCACGGCTAAATGACATTTTCACCCCATTTTCACGGTTTAGATATTCATATAGTGTACAGGCTTCGGTCGTATTTATCTTACTCGTTAAAATATCACAGGCATCTCAAAATAAGCGTGGGTCCCCAGTTGCTTGGGTGTACCTATCAAGCCATCAAACCTTCAAATTCAGAAACAAACCACGACCTAGATGTATTATTTTTTGTCGATAATCAGACGGAGACGAAGCCTGAGCCCGAGCCTAAGCCTTCATTTCGTAAACTGCCTATGTTAAGTGCACTAGGAAAATGATTTCGTCGACCATAATATTATTAGGGACTTTGTTTTGTCTGTCGGTTCAACTATCGGTCCTAGGTCATTTCGCGCGAGGCGCTTTTCTCGGCCAGCCTAAAGGCAATTGTACATGTACATCCAGCATGCATATATATTGGAAATGTTGGGAGATATTCACCGACGTCGGAGCTGATAACATTATCTGTAGTGCCCTGTAGTTCAGCAGGTTTCATGACAGCAGTAATCACTCCATCCCTGGGCTGTGTCCTTCATCCTATGATCTCCCTCTGATAATATCTATAGCATCATTATTCGCTTCCTTCCTCTTTGCCTTTTCCCTTCTAATCCTCCCAAATAAATGTCTAAGGATGTCCTATCCACCATTTTTTGCCTCTATGAGTATTTTGCAAGTGTTGAATTTGATCAACGCAACCTCATATACCCATCCTATTCCCCATCCTCATTATGTTGCTAACTCTTCCAGTCCAACTTATCTTCCCTATCCGTCTGCACACCCACACGTCCAGAACAGACAGTCTATTCATATCTGCAGTCTTCAGTGTCCGGGCCCGGTGCACAGAGCTAGAGACGAACACTCCGCATCCTCGTATCTACAAGGTTCATTTTGTTTCAGATGTAGGTTTACCCCATATGTTAACTGAAGACCGTTTTGACTTATTCTATTTGAGTACTGATTTCTGTCTGATAACATTATCAGCTATTTGATATTTGAAGGTTTGCATGGTGGATGATAATTATCAAGAAGAAGGTTTTGCGGTGACTATATGTGACCTAGCACATCAACATGAAGAATTTCCCACCAAAACACTTTCCGAGTAAACGATGCCTGAAGCTAAAGTATCTACACAATTCGATTAAAAATAAGATTTAAAAAAATGTATTTTTGGATAATTTAAGTATTAGAGGATATATTATATTTTGATATCATTTAAAAGCTAATGGTATACTCTTTCACTTCATTGGAAAATCTTAAAATCTCAAAAGTACGGGTTATTCCTCATTATGCTGTGCCGGGTCACATAATTATTATGTACATCATCTCTTATTAAGAAATGGAGTATGGCTCTGAAAAGAGCAGGTATAACTCAAAATTGGGGGTATTGTGTACTATCTGCCCGTCATCGGGATCGGTCAACGCAATCCGTTAGAACAATTGTGACCCGGCACATCATAATGAGGAATAACCACCACTTTTGAGATTTTGAGATTTTCTAATGATGTGAAAGAGTGTACTATTAGCTTTCAAATGATATCAAAATTTCCTCCAATACATTAACTTTCCGAAAATAAAAATGAAAAAGGAAATTGATTTTTAATCGAATTGAGAAGATACTTTGACTTTAGGCGTTGTTTACTCGAAAAATGTTTTGGTGGGATATTCTTCATGTCGCTGCGCTAGGTCACAATTTATGTCGGTGAGAATCAATCACAAAATAAATTCACAAACATTTCTGACCACACACAGAAGGCATTCCCCTGACACCCTCTCAATATCCCTCCGGAAAATAGTCTGGACATTCAAGGGCTGAACTCTGTCTTTCCGGGAGAGAGACAAGAACCGGCAGCCCGCACGTTGCCTTAAGTGACATGACCTTAGTCAAGAGGTATAGTGAGTAACTTTATCAGAGAATGGAAAAACGAGCCCCTTTAACTTCCATCACGTAGGCCTATGGGGTGAATTATTGTAATCACGTCTTCAACTTGTGATTATGAGATCCAGGATTCCGATCTCTCGTGTTCATCGTCAGTGGTAAAAAATAATGTAGCACGGTTGTTTTTTGTTTGCCATGTTCACGAATAACGCTACCAAGCAAGTTGTGGGCGCGAATCTAGTGCCTTGTGGAGACATAGTCCAATAAAGGTTGAATAGGTCTCCACGGGAAAATTGTAAAGGTGTACTTATAGGTCTCCACAAGGTTTCAACGAAACTGGAATTTGGAAATAACTCAAAAACGGGAAATTTCTGATAGTTAGTAATTCGTCGCAAATTGAAGTGGGTTTTTTTAAGGGACATACGGTCCAAATTTCTACTGAGGAAAGTGATTGATGTTGATGAAATGGGGGCATTTATTTTAGAAAAAAAAATCACTCGGTTGTATACGATAGTGCACTAAAACAAAGCAATGTCTCCACAATGATACAGAAGTGGGTATGTGTGTTTGTACACTGTTTAATAGGCCTATGTATACCAGCTGTCGTAAAATACTTGTCCAGAACTTTCCCCCAGCCAGGACTCGTCATCCCCGTTTCCCAGTAGCCCCCTGGTTGATGATATTATGCGCTCCGTTGTGGGCTCGGTCCGGGTCGTGGGCTACTCGCTGCTCTTGCTGTATCCCCGGCAGCGTAGCTCGCCGAGAGTCAGCCAGGACTTCTCCCGCGTCCCTCCCGTGTCGCCCAGGTACACCATGCGCACCGGCAGGTAGCGCTTGTCCGTCAGATACCCAGCGTCCTCCGTGCGGAACTTGTTGTTGGAGTCGCAGTTGCACTTGAAGTTGGAGTTGACACAGGTGCCTGGGGGATGGATGGACGGGTGGATGGGGCGTAGGGGAGGGGGGAGAGGGGGAGGAGGAGGGGGGAAATGGAGGAGGAGGAAGAGGAGGAGGAATGAGAAGGAGGAGAAGAAGAAGGAGAAGAAGGATGAGAAGAAGGAGAAGGAGAAGGAGAAGGAGAAGGAGAAGGAGAAGGAGAAGGAGAAGGAGAAGGAGAAGGAGAAGGAGAAGGAGAAGGAGAAGGAGAAGGAGAAGGAGAAGGAAGAAGAAGAAGGAGAAGAGGAAGGTGGAGGAGAAGGAGAAGGGGGAGAAGGAGAAGTGGAGAAGAAGAAGGGGAGAAGTAGGAGGAGGAGAAGGGGAGAAGGCGGAGGAGGAGGAGGAGAAGGAGGAGGGAAGGATAGGTGGAGGGGAGTGAAAGGAGGGGGTTGAAAGTAGGGAGAGGAGGGAAGGAGGGCGAGGAGGGGATGGGGAGGAGGGGAGGAGGAGGCAGAGGGGAGGGAGAGGTGGAGTGGGAAAGGAAGGGAATGGGGAGGAGGAGAAGGGAAGAAGAAGAAGGGGAGAAGAAGGAGGAGGATGAGAAGGAGGAGGGAAGGATAGGTGGAGGGGAGTGAAAGGAGGGGGGTTGAAAGTAGAAAGAGGAGGGAATGGGGGCGAGGAGGGGGTGGAGAGGAGGGGAGGAGGAGGTGGAGGGGAGGGAGAGGTGGAGGGGGAGAGGAGGGGAATGAGGAGGAGAAGAAAATGAGTAGAAGGAGAAAGAGTACAAGGGAAGGGAGAAGGAAGTGAAGTGATGATGACGATGATGACGATGAGGATGATGATTAAGATGATGATGATAATGATGATGAGGATGATGAGGATGGTGATGGATGAAGAGTAGATGGGAGAAGGAGGAGAAGAGGCAGGAGAAAGGTGATGAAGTAGACACATGAGAGGAGTGAGAGGAGAAGGGTTGGAAGAGTGAGGGGAGAAAGAGGACGAGTCAAGGTTTCATGTCTCGCACTTTCAAATGGATGAAACCAAAGTCGCGTTTTGGAAAAGAACAAGAAAAAAAATCTTGATGAGCCAACGAAGTCAGAAGCAACTTCGCGGTGTCTTGAAGAATGTCTTGTTCAATGATGCAGGGAATTGTTTTTTCCGTTTTTGTTCATACCGTCAAGGTCGCAGGCGCACTGTCCGCTGTCCGTGGAGGAGTCCACACCACCCCAGCTCATCATACGGGTGCCATCTCGGGCGATCCACCAGCCGTAGTCACGCTGCCCCTCGCGGAGTTGTGCCCGGAACAACACGGCTCCCATGCACACGATCTGTCAGGTGGAGCCAGTAAAAAATGTCAAGATTTCTCCTCGTCATGAATAATTTATTTAGATGGCCGGATGTTGTAATCCAAGCAGTATCTTTGTCAAAGGTAGCTTCTGTCTTTGTTCTTAGCAGGACAGTTCTCAAAGGAAGATTCTGCCTGTCAGAAGATTTTACGAAAACGGTTGCATTCATTACTCGAGTGAAAATTCATTGGCCTTAAAAGATGTACCAGATAGTTTGCTTTGGGTGTTGAGAAACTTTCTAAAAGACCGTCCCTTGTGCAACTTGAATTATTATTTTCCAGTGCAGCGGAATGCTTTCAAGCATCCTCGAACGCTCGAATAATATTATTCGAGATGTAATGTGGGGATGCGTCCTATCCAGGCCTCCGTACCTTGATGTACTGCTCGCAGCTCTCCGAGGCTTTAGTCAAGGCCTCCAGCTGCTCAAAGTCGGCGTTCTTGTAGCGGAGCTGGAGCTGGAAGGAACCGGGCTGCTCGTAGCCCGTCACAAACACGGCCTCGGTGTCGTAGTTATGGCCGACAATCGTCACGCCTGAGTGGAGGAGAGAGAGAGAGCGAGAGAGGGGGGGAGGGGGAGGGAGGGGGAGGAGGTGGAGGGGGAGGATGAGGAAGAGGAGGAGGAGAAAGAGGAACATGCAGGATGAGGTTGGGGAGGAAAAGGAGGAGGAGACGGAGGAGGAGGTGGCAGGGTGAGGAGGGGGAGGGAGAGGAGAGGGGAGAGAGGGAGGTAGGGAGGAGGAGGAGGGGGAGGAGGAGGAGGGAGAGGTGGATGAGAAGGAGGAGCAGGATGAAGTGGGGAAAGGAGGAGGAGAAAGAGAAGGAGGTTGTGGGGAAGGAGGAGAAGGAGGAGGAGGGGAGGAGGAGAAGGAGGAGCAGGATGAGGTGGGGAGGAAAAGGAGGAGGAGAAAAGGAGGTGGCAGGGGGGGGTGTGGTGGAAAGGGAGGGGGAAGGGAATGAGGAGGAGGACAACGAAGACGAGGACGAGGATGAGGGGGAGGGGTTTGAGGGAGAGGAGGAGGAGAAGAAGGAGGAGGTGGTGAGGGAGGAGGATGTGATGGAGAGAGAGGAGGAAGAGGATGAGGGGGATGAAGGGAATGTGGAGGAGGGCGATGAAGACGAGGAAGAGGTCGAGGGGACGAGGAGGAGGGGTTGGAAGGAGAGGAGGAGGAGGAGGAGAAGGAGGATGTGGTGGGGAGGATGTGGTGGAGAGGGAGGAGGACGAGGAGGAGGAGGAGGAGGAAGGGAATGAGACGAGAAGAGGGTGCGGGTGGAGGGAGAGGAGGAGGAGCAGGGGAAAGAGGAGGAAGTTGGAAAGAAATAAGGAGAGTGGAGGATTGGGAGGGGAAAAGGTTGATTGGATTATTGGTGGGACAGATGAAGAGGACAACAGAAGGAGGAGAGTTTGCGAGAGGGAGGGGAGGAGGACGGGAGGAGAAGAGAAAGATGAGGAGGTGTGGCCGAAAAGGGGGGGAACGTTAAAGAAAAAGGAGGAGGAAAAAAAGGAGATGAGGTAGGTGCGGGGATAAGACAAGGGGGAGCAGAATATAGAAGGAGAGAAAGGAGGAGGGAAAAGAAGAGGAGGAGAACGGGAGGGGGAGGAGGAGGAGGAGAAGGAAGAGATGTCAGGAAGAGGACATGGGAGTAGGAGAAGGAATGAGGAGGAAGATGAGGAAATGAGAAATGGAGAAGGAAACGGTTTAATTTATCGTTACATTTGCCAATTGAAATGTAGGCCTATAAACGAACGGAGTAAAGAAGTCTTACCTTCACCCCTGGAGAGCTCGCAGCGGACATTGAACTCGGCCACGCTTCGCCAACCCTCGCCGTCAGGATCAATGACGTAATCGTTATCGTTGCGATAGCCCAGGCGGTAGATCTCATCGCAGGTGCGCGCGATCCGGCCCACGGGCGGCGGCGAGGGCGTTGGAACGTGTGGCTTGGGCCCCGTCGGGACCTCGTTGTCGGGAATCGTATCTGGAATGAAGTAATTAACCCCAAACAGGGAGGGATGAGATTGTAATCGGGTTTGCACCGTGGATTCACACCACAGAATAAGTAATATCACCACGTGCGTTATCTAATTCATTGAGGTTTGCCCTGCATGCTCGGGGTGCTCAGTACTTTGCCCGATGCCTGATGAAAACATTTCAGGCAGCTCGCGGGCGGGATTCGAACCCGTGACTCCTGCGTTCTAGTGCACACGTCTTATCCACTGGAGCAACCCGAGCTGGTCGAGGACGTGTGGCGTATTGATATTGTATAGCGGCGGGTACTGCGTTGCATGCATCATGGATATAACGTGATGTTTTGCGTCGAGGAGAACGTAAATCGTCGAGGTTTGCCCTGCTCGACGTGATAAGCACTGAGTGCCCAGTGCTTTGCCCGATGCCTGAAGAAAACAATTTAAGCGTTATCTCTTTCGAGAATGAGTGGGGTCAGAGATAGAAGAGCCGTCTACCCAGCGTTTCGGGCAGTCTGTGTTCTTTTCCAAAACCCGGCTTAGGCTTCGGCTCCGGCTTCGTCTCTGTCAACCAAAAGCTGAAAAGACAGGCTGGAGTTCTTTGTTGAAGTTGAAGCTTTGGAATTCTTTTTCCAAACGCAGTATAATAACATTCAAAAACAAAGTCAAAGGCCTCCTATTTTCATGGCTTGCACTTTAAAAAGGGACGAAAGATAGGAGAGACAAAGCCGCAGCCTGAGCCTAGGCCGGGTTTTGGAAAAGGGGCTCTGATAGATATGAGGTGTACGGTGGCCATAAAGAGCCATACAACGTATCGACGCGCTCGATATGTCTAGTGCACAGTGTAACGAGGGAGCAGGGAACAGGGAACAATGTCAACGCACACACCCAACAAGTACGGCACTGAAATGACCGCCTCCACGAATAAACGTGGCGATAATTTGTTGTACACTCTTGCCCTGCTGTCCGCCAGTTCGTGCGTCTTTCGTGGCGTCTCGTGATTGGTCAATAGTATCTCGGTGGGCGGGGCCCCCATGGATCTCACCTGGTATGGAGGGGAAGGGCCGCGGTCCCGGATGCTCCTCCCTCGGGCTGTCCACCCCCAGCTCGTCCTCTATCCGCCTGACCCGTGACCCGATCCCCCTCAGCTGCTCGTCCATCTTCTCGTAGTGTGACGTCATCACGGCCTCCACGTAGCGGAACGTGTCCATCTGGAGGTCGGACTGGAGGCCGCGGAGACGGTAGATCTCGGAGAGCTCGGGCTGGGCGAGGGCGCCACCGTTGAGGGCGGCAAACAGGCAGACTAGTGGGGCCATCCACGCCGCCATGACCGGCCACATTTCTGCTCAGTATTGTTGCCTTGATGTCTTCCTAGGTAGGTTCAAATCAGACGTCAAATTAAGCCTTCAAACTAACAAAACATCATACCAATCTAGACGAACCGACATTTCGATCATTGAAGTTCTTATTTGTTTTGCAGATTGGGTGGACGGATTCCGCGCATTGGGATTGGCCAACGCATTGCAAACTCTTGAGGGCGCACCTTTGTGAATCGCCCGAATTCAGTGAAGGGGTTATGGCGTCAGAAAGACCAGGGATTGGACCGAGTCAAGCTAATCGAACGCACTTGATGTAAAGCACTTGCCATAAAACGATATCATACAAATATACGATTAGTAGGCTAGCAGCAGCAAACCAATTGGGACAGCAGTAGCAATAAGTACAGCAACAACAGCAACGAAACAGAATCTGATTAGGCACGAATATTTATCAAGAGTAGCTGCATGCAGAAAACAGAGAGAGAAAAAATATACCCAACTGTAGGCAGTGGTTCATCACAATGATATTTCAGGCTATTCGTGGTGATGATAGGGACAAATTAAGAAATAGTGTGCGGTGATTGAGACCATGCACTAGAAATCTCTTTTCTTATTAGCTGGTCTGGTTCTTAGAAGAACCATACTGACTCAGAAAAGACAAACATAAGTGCATGATATTACCACCAACTATTCTTATAACATGGCCATTCAGCTCGCATGACACTATCACACTGATGGGCCACAGCAATCAACAGCGAGCCGACTGGTACAGCTAGTCTACTCCCACTAGCCCACGAACCAACCCCCCCCCCCCCATCACCCCACCCCCCACGCGTGCCCTCCGTGGCCCCCGCAGAGATTCGGGAGTGGGATCGGACGTAAGACGGCCCCCGACCGTTGACGAGAATCGTCCTGCCGAGATTTTTAAGACGCGCGCACCGTTCGCCTATCTCACTCACAGCCAAATTTCTCAAGACGACCATTCCCGAGCCGATTCCATTACCGTCGCCGAAGCTCTTGGCTTAACCGATGCCGTGACCCACTGTGTGAGTCAGCATACTTCCCACCATCTATATACCATCTGAACGAAGTGTACACGTGAGTACTCACCAAAATGGATAAGCGTTGGTCTAAAACTTTATTTGCTAATAGAAAGTTCTCTGCCTACTACTACTACTAGTTGACTGTAGCTGCAACGCAATCAAAAATTCTAGAAGTTTCGTACGTTTTCCAGTCACTGTACGCGTAAACTATAATGGACATGTAGGTCACAGATAATGTCTACGTTACTTTGAACATGAAGGGTATCCGACTCCAAAGATGAGATAAATAGAATTATCAGATACCTTTACCGAAGATGGTTGAGGTGGAGAATCCGACAGTTGTGACCGGCCGGCTGTGGAAATTGGTACAGCGGTGCCGGGCAGGCCGTATACTCCCTGCGTGCTGCGTGCGCTCAGCGTTCGGTCTTGCCCGAGAGAGCCTGCCAAGTCGATCTGTGACCGACCTTCGTGACGCAACCCTTGGCAGACGCGCGATGAAATATGGAGCGGGGTGGAGGGGGCGCCGTGCTAGAGGTTAGGCTGGTGGTGGTTAGTGAGATCAACACCTCCCGGATGCCGTGGGTGGGTGTGCGTGATGAGACCGAGCGAAGACCGAGTCGCTCGGCCTACTGTGGGCGGTGGGTGCGCGCTGGTCTCACGGTGCAGTAGATGCGCTGGGCTCGGTGCGATCGAGTCGCTGGCATCGGTGTCCGCCGGGCCTATAATTATACAGGAACCAAATTTTTAAATCTTTCCCTCCGTGGAGCTCGTTTACTACAGCCTGTCATAACACTCAGCCCACCCCCATATCCTCCTTCTGCACACCCCACGGGGTAACCAAACGTCGACGTTTCTGGAAGAAATAAAGAGGGAGACTTCATGACGGCCGTCAATCGAAAAGACACGTGTTTCCATTTTAGGGGGTTATGTAGAGAGGTCAAAAGTCGGCTCCCCAATGTCAACGGGAATCAGAGTTAGCGCGTCCCCCTATTTTGTTTCGGTTCGTTGAGAGGGTTTGATTGAGAGCGCAGCGGGTTCGGAGCGTTAACATTGGGGTCTCCCACGAGGTAAAGAGAGGGGGGGGGTTCGAATCCTGACGATCCATTTTTTCCCACTGTCGACTCCCGACGGGGTACGCAGAAATGGCCGGGAATGAATCAGATGTATTACCAATAAATGTCCCGCAGGTTCTGTACTTTAATTCTCTCTCTCTCTCTCTTTCATTGGGAACTATTACCAGGGATTTTAATGGAGAGTGGCATGGCTTGTATTTTACTACTTTTTCATTTCAATCCAAAATATTTCGTCATTCTTAATAGTGGGCATTTTGATTGGCACTGACAACTGCGTGCTTAAGATTTAGCCTATTTCACCAATGCCTTTTGAAAAGTGGCTTTGGGAAGGGGTTAATTAAGGTTCAATTGCTTCCACATTGAACTTCTCGATGGAGTCAAACTTGTTTTCTGAAAGTGACATGCTGTAACCTTTAATTGTATGCACTTAATATCAATTTCGTTTTCGCAGACTGGACGGAATAACCTGAAATATTCAAATCGTGCAATTATTGAAGACCGACGGAAGCACTTCTCTTTCCACTTAGTAGTTCTCCAATGCAAACATTAAAGTCTATTCTAAATCTGACTGGATCGTAATCCAGTCAAATTATCTTTTTTCTTTTTATTCAGTAAAAAAAAATATGGAGACGTCTACGAAGAGTTCCTATACTATAGCTTAGAAGTTGTGTCCGTACTGAAAAGCCCATTGACACCGAATGACCATTGACAGCGACACGCCGCATTATGTCGGGATTCAGAGGGAATAAAAGTGACGACAATGACATTTTTCAGACCTTTCTATTTCTTTGTCACCATCAAAGACGGTCAATGCAAGAAGCAGGTTTTTTGTTTTTTGTTTTTGTTGCGAAATTGCGTCCGTTTCATATCGTCGTCTATAATCTTTAGTCCGGCTGTAGAAACAAGGCCACACCAAGGGATAATTCTAAGTACCGTGCACCTCCTGTCCCGGAGTCCTATCGGCATTATGGGGGGGGGGGGGGGTGAGGTAGGGGTGGGGGCACTAGTCTAGCATGTTCTCGCCGAAAAGGGGTCGGATCCTTGCATGCAAGGTCGAAACGTTCAAAACACAGCCGCTGTGGGCTGATGCGTTTTGCAGAAGGCGCGTTGTGGACTACGGAGCCCCTAACGGGACACTCGTTGAAAACATACTCTAAAAAACAAAATAAAAAATTGTTCGTTATTTCGTGCGCACGCAATTATTTCGAGCGCGCGAAATCATTTGGTGCTCACGAAATGACGAGCGAGTTTTTTATTTTGTTTTAGAGTTTATTTTCAACAAATGTCCATTTGCGGGCTCCGTAGTGGTCTCGGCGCAACGAGGACAATCTGGTAACTGCGGTAGCAGCAGCGGTAGTAGACTGGTGAGTTTTGGTGCGAGTGCGGGCAGTGACCAGTGGTTTGGTAATGGTAAGATAGTGACGTCAGCTGAGTGCGTGGACAAAATAGTCGGCTCTGGTCGGCTTGGCTCCGTAGCGTGAAGCAGAAAAGAAAAGGCAAATAGCTATAACATGACTTGAAGGTTTGCATGGTGGAAATACTAAGTGGAAGGTTTGCATGTAGCACTTCTCTTTCAAGAAGGAGTGTACGTGGCTCTTTCAAGCAGTTTCCCGCCATCCAGAAACATTGATGTCTTGGCGTAATCCACGTCACAGACACGAGGAACCGAGTTTTGATCGAGTAGGCAGTAGGTTGATCGAGTTGGGCGAGCTCAGTTCAATGGACCTTTCCCATGAAATATGCAAATAAGAGCTGGCGCATGCGCTTTACTAAATTGGTGGGCAAGCGAGTGCGCGTTGCGTGCAGGTTTCGAAATACGCGCGCAGGAGACGCTGAATAGCCAATGACCGCACGCCAAACTGTTAGTGAGAAGGAACGCGCGCACGCCCGTGGAAAACTATGATTGGTTGGCAGCCCGCTTGCCCACCAATTTAGTTAAGCGCATGCGCTAGGTCTAATTTGCATATTTCATGGGAAAGGTCCATTGTCCCTCTTTCTGGTGGCAACGAGACAGACTTTAGCTATCCGCAGTCAACTCAAGTCACCAAAGCGATCTTTCTCAATATTGGGAGGAAAGGTCTTGCCGGGTTTCCAGAACGAGTTCTCGCGAGAGATTGAATCTCACAATTTGTATTACTCCACATGATATCATGCAGACTTTGTTTTGGCCAAATGCTTGTATAGTGCAGCTGATACATTATATTGTCCTAATTATATACAATTTTCATTTATGTTAACATTTAGTGGGCCTGACGTTTCGATCCTAGCAGGACCTTTCTAAAAGGCTTTTAAGAAAGGTCCTGCTAGGATCGAAACGTCAGGCCCACTAAATTTTAAGATTAGCATTTTGGTAATTTTATTCAGTAAGCAGTTTGAAACATTTTTGTTTATCGCCATTTTCATTTAAGATTATATACCTCTTTGGTCATACACGTTTGTGAAGTTAGCGAGCTTGACTTTTCGATCCTCTCACCACCTTTCTCAAATGCAGTAGCTTTCTCAAAGGCAGACATCGGCTAGGATCGTAACGTCAGACACTCTAGCTGTTTTGAAATGAGCAATTTGGTCATTGAAGTCATTAAGCAGGTGACAGCTTGTTATTTTTAATTATTATCAATTTAGTGGAAGGTTTGCGGTGACACCATGCATATCTTCTCTTTCAAGAAGTGTGGCTCTGAAAAGAGCCGGTAACTCAAAGTTTTGTGTGGTGTGTATACTTGAAAGAGAAGATATAAAATGGTGTAACCGCAAACCTTCAACTACCGGGGGGGGGGGGAATTTTGTTTTCACCATGCAATCCTTCAAGTCTTGTTATTATAAATTCTTGTTAAGTGGGTCAAGGTTTGTTTAAAACAGTGATGAATGATATCGCTCAGATGTGGTGCCATTGTCCTCTGACCGTCCCTATATCGCTTTATCTCATTCTGGCGTTAAACCAAACACCGCCGTGTCCCAACGTGACAGCACAGCCTATGGAGCCAAGGTTGTAAGGGTAATCAATTCAATGTTGACAGTATAATATGGTCGTTGACATTATCATAACACGGTTCACGGTCACTGCGTCATGGTAAACAACTTGGCATAACTCTTTTTTCCAAGAACCATCTGTTGACTTTTGTTGGAGCCAAAATAATGCATATTGCAACTGGCGTCTTTGGATGTTGTTTACTTTTCTTGAGGAACTCTCAACCAGTTACCAACCATTTCGCCTTGAAGAGGCGCCCAGCTAAATAGGATAGGATCGAAATGTCAGACCCTCAATATCTACTTTATGGTTAAAGCAATACCCCCAAGAATCTTCAAAGCGAATACTGTAATCAAATTGAAAATCAAAAATGAGATCAAAAGGCTACGTTTTTCTACTTTTGAAGTTTTTTTTTCGCCTTTGAGAGGGATCATGTAATGATGGAAATGTCAGCCACTGATAATTTTTGAGATTGGCATTTTTTTGTTATTTCACTCAGTTTGCAGTTCGTCTATATAGCGTGAAACAAGGTCGTGTGGTCTGGTTACGCCGAGAAAACCGACCGCTCCATGCATTGTATCGAAAGCACGTACGTGCGTACGCGTGCGCGCGGCAAAGCATGCGGTTATAGTTATGTAGACGTCCCCGAACGCAGCCTGAAAGGCCGCCTGTGATTGGCCGTGACTCAGTGACGTCACTCGGCTTCGTGACTGTGGAGGTGGTGGGGGGGGGGGCAAGGCAGGGTGCAGGCATTTTCGACGGGGCTATAATAATAGGATTCCCACATCTGGATTATCACACCTGAGTGGGACTGCGAAACTGCTTGGTGCGGCTTCATCTTAATAGAGTAAGTTTCTTTTCCACATTACCAAATTATCTCTATGTTCAACTTAACACCTTCGAGTTGGGAGTGTTATTTTACAGCTTCATTCTCTTTGTTGGTGTTTTTGTGGTGGGTATTCTTTTCAATTTTGGGTTTATTTTTTTTTCATTTATCATTGATCTGGAGTGTCTGCTATGAAGTGATCTTCGCGTGCGGAAATTTAGCTTGGGTTAAGTGTTCTTTGTCTTGTCGATAGTTATTAATGTTTCTTTGCATTTTAGATTGGTTCTGCAGCCAGAATAACCAGTGTTTTTCGATCTTCTCCCGATGTCCCGTACAGGATTGATTTATAAGAATACTTTACGTATTTACTTTATCGACTGGCCTCATACCTTTGTATGTTGATTCTCGTAAGATCAATTTTCTTTCACTTGATTTGATTGGAAATTTAGCATAAAAAGCTGCATCCACTTTGCGTGATCCCCAAGCTGCTGTAGCCAGGTCTACAAGTACACCAATATTGGTTGTTTGCATCTGAATTGAAAACGGGGGTGTGATCCCTGAAGATAATACGGCACTTAATTGTTGAATGCGTCTCGTCGATTGACGTCCCCACCTCGGCAAAGTTAGATTAGAATACTCCCTATTACATCAACAAGTGGCGAATATCGTTTTCTGTGCCGAAAACAAAGCTGGGTTTAATCGGGTCCACCTCCTCGAGTGACCTCTTCGTAACCCCATGTGATCAGTGAATTTCATTCCAGAAACTCTAAATCGGGGGGGGGGGGGTTGACATTTCCGTTTTCGTTGACTTCTCTTGTATTTCCCCATCCCTGTGGTGTGGATGTCGTGGTGGGGTGAGGTAGGTGTGTGTGGGTGTGGGGTGTTGGTGTGGGTGGGGGTGAATGGGATCGGTGGGTGTGTGCGGGGTGGGGTGTCATGTGTGGGTACGACAACGATACAACTCAACGGCGCGCTTTCTAGAAATTTCTGTGAGATTCGTTTGGCACGGAGCTACGGCGAACATTCCATCATTAATTCGATTTGGAGGGTTTTCGCTTCCAGCGTCTCATGTGAGCATTGCGTGGGCCTATACAGGCTATAGGTCTATAGTCTGCCGGCCGTGGCACTGTCCTGCGTGGAACATGATTGCCTCTCTGCCTGACCGCATGCCGGTCTGTCTGTCCTTCTGTCTGTCTGTCTGTCTTGTCCGCCTGCCTGCCCGGCTATCTGTCTGTATTTCTGTATGTGTCTTCTGTCGGAATGTTTTTAGGCCTATTTGTTTAAGGGGTGTCTTCTTGTTCGTTGGTGCCCGTGATTCATTTAATTTTTCTGTATGATTTTCCAAGGAAGTTAATTTCATTAAGTGGACGTAGGCCTATTAAGTTTTCAGGTATTGCCAAAAGCAAGACGAGCCCAATGAAGAGATATTATAAAACCAAATTAGGGGACGTGGACTAGAATACGAGAGACAACAGTCAGACAAAGTGACCTGATGGGCAACAAGCGAACTCAATCACTGTTTAAATCTCCGTATAGGTTGATGCTACAATAACATATATCTTATAATACAGCCATGGTCGTATCAATGCACACAGCGACACACCGAAAGACATTAGGAGGTGAAATCGAGTCCATGCAGTGTTCAACCAGTATGATAAAAGTTTGCCAATGAAAGAGAAAATAATCTAGGAAAATTATCCATGACGTCCTGTGTTTGCGGTGTGTGTGTTTGGGAGTTGGGACGTTTGTCTGCATTTCCTCAGAGCTGCAGTTGCCCCTGTCTCTCGTTTTGATGTTTACCTCTACAGAGGCCGTATTTTGGGGTCATGGTTAAGACCAAACTTGACCCGTGATCGTTAATCTGAAGACCCGCCTCCCCCAATATGACAGGTCGGGTCAAGGTAAGATCAGACTAGACATGGCGGAATGTGGCGCCCTTCTCAACATTTAGAGAAACACATTAATGATTAACTATTGCGGGCAATATTCGAAGCTGATTATCAGGCGGTGAACTACGGTGGCCCCGAAGCGACGCGTTCACTCCTATAATATTCTGTTTCAGGCGCGCAGTCATCAGCTATACATGTAATTTTTGAAGTTGCCTTTACCGATGTTGTCGCAGTAGCTGTCGCGTTGCCAACGCGTAAGTGCTGTTCCTGTGGTTTATGTGGTAGATGTCGTTGCTGCAGCAGCTGCTGCTCTTCTTACGAAGTAAACTGGGAAACATTTCGAGAGAAAATATATTCTATGGGGGTCCAAATCTACTGTCTTCCTCGGTGTCTGAAGTCCTATGAACTTACACCCTATGACAACAAGTTCCTGATGAGGATTATTCGTATACACCAGTGTAAATTGTGCAGGAAGGTATTCAGCAGGCAATCGGGGGAACCACTGAGCACGCAGTGTTCAAGGCGAGTAGGGCAAACCCTGATCGAACTGCAGAATAGGACCATGATGCAGTTTGCATTTTGACTCGAATAATGATAATAATTATAATAACATGTATCTACAATAGCGCCTTACGTAAAACCTCAAAGCACTTTACAACAAAATACCACCACAAAGCAAGTGATGGACAAAGGTAAAAAGATAAACTATTACAGTAAAAGATAACTACAATCCCCCAAAACCCAAGTATACATGTCAATATCGCGAAGACGACAGGCGCAACGCAACAAGACTTTCGGGGAATCCCAGAGGAGGGTCGCGGCGAATCCCCCCAAGCACACACTAACCCATCGTGATGGTCCAGCAAGGCTGGCCGTTCAGATCCCAGGCAAGTTTAAGGGCCAGACCCCGCCGTATCCTGATGTGTGGGAGGGTATATACACGTGTACTCATTTGGGAAATTGACGCCCGCGCAGGGAGATCGGGATAATGCTTAATAGTTTGTCCATATCACCAGACGGAACACGTGTGATCTCACACCAGAAAGTAGGAGTTCGTTTTCCCCGAAAGGTGACGGATATCATCAGCCCACTTATGATGAGACACCCGCACGGGCATTCAGTCCGTTCTTTGTTTTTATGGAGAATTGCCGACCACAAGGCATGCACAAAAGGCCACTCAAGGTGATGGCTAAGAAGGGGGGGGGGGATAGGCACAAAGTCAGTACCCTGTATTATTGTTAGTCATCGCCCTCCTGGATGTTGGTTGAATAGTTCGAAGACGCTTCATCCACATTTTCTCACATCTAAGACAGACGTCATCACCGACCAAGGTCAGCAAGTGATTCTATGTCGCACGATGAACTCTCAGGTACAAATCTCTGCAGAACGATAGACGAACCAATTATTCATGGTTGTGGTCGCCAAACACGTGTAGCGGTCTGATCCGGGTCCCATGCTCAGATGAGACCTTTACCATTTGTGACCCGGCACAGCATAATGAGGAATAACCCCCACTTTCGAGATTTTGAGATTTTCTAATGATGTGAAAAAGTATACAATTAGCTTTCGAATTATATCAAAATTATTTTCGTATGAATTTTGTTGTAAATAGTACAAGGGGACTTCGCTCGTTAATTTGGTACCAGACACAATTGACAATATAGCAGCACCATTTTAACTCCTCGAAAGCGGCCATTCAAAAATGCAGGAACTTTATATTTTCATGAAAACAGTACACAAGCACTCCCCCGAAATCCTCGTTTATTCAACATTTAGAGACGGATTTCGGAAAAATCCTTTGGACATAATATCCTCCAATACATTAACTTTCCGAAAATATAAAAAAAAAAAGATTTTTAATCGAATTGAGAAGATGCTTTGACTTCAGGCGTTGTTTACTCGAAAAGTGTTTTGGTGGGATATTCCTCATGTCGCTGCGCATGGTAGTTGTACATTTCGAAGGCCGTGCTAAGTCGATACGGCCATTGGCAATGCAGCGCTTTCAGGCACGTTCGTTGAGCCGTAGTTATTTACCAACTCGCTCATTACGTAGCCTAGTACCTAGGCCTAGAACTTGCAGTTTTACATTGGGGAAGAAATGCTACAGTTGTTCCCCGTAATAAGGGTGTATCGATTGACTTCATGCAATCAAAAGCAAACTGTGTTCGTTCGCGGAAAATCATAAACAACCTTCAATTGAAGGGCTCCCTTCACGTGCTTGGTTCACTGACTCATCTGAGCACGCTGAGCAGCTGAGAACGTTGCTGCAACGTGCTGAGGTGAGTCAGTGATGTCACGGCTCAACTCAGCACGGAAGCCCGTCTGAGATCGTTACACACGAATCTCGGGCTGCTTTTGTTTCGATCTTGAAATGTGACCCGACACAGCATAATGAAGAATAACCCCCACTTTTGAGATTTTGAGATTTCCTAATGATGTGAAAGAGTATACCATTAGCTTTCAACTGATATCAAAATTATTTCCCTGTGATCGTTGTTGTAAATAGTACAAGGGGACTTCGCTCGTTCATTTGGCACCAGACACAATACAGCAGCACCATTCTAACTCCTCGAAAGCGGCCATTCAAAAAGGCAGGAACTTTACATTTTCATAAAAACAGTACACAAACACTCCCCCAAAATCCTCTTTTTTTCAACATTTAGCGACGGATTTCGGAAAAATCCTTTGGACATAATATCCTCCAATACATTAACTTTCCGAAAATACAAAAAAAAGAAAAAGATTTTTAATCGAATTGAGAAGATACTTTGACTTCAGGCGTTGTTTACTCGAAAAGTGTTTTGGTGGGATATTCCTCATGTCGCTGTGCCGGGTCACAAATCATCACCTTTTATTCATACTGACTGTATTTTTCTCATAATTTCACAGGTCGGACAGCCCTGATCAGAGTTAACGGAAAAACTCCTCCTATATACGCTCACAGCGAAGAGCACGATGGCTCGCACTCGTTGCCCCGTCCTCCTCGTCCTCCTCCCCCTCGTCCTCCTGCTGGTCGGCCTGCCCGATCAGGCCCGGTCCGTCGACCTGAACGTGGACCGGCTGGCCAGCCAGCAGTCGGATCTGGTCCGGCAGACCATGAGCGTCATCGAGGACGCCATTGAAGCCCAGCAGAGGGTGTTCCAGGGTCGCATCGACGCGCTGGAGGGCAGGGTGGCCGAGCTGGAACGGATCATTGAGCAAGGACTACACCTCAAGCAGCCGGGTGAGTCGGGCTTTGCGGTCGGTGGGTGGTGGTGGTGGATCGCAGCGATGGTGAGTCATGGGGTGTTGTGGTCGACGACGATGGACCACACAGGGCTACGGTGGACTTTGATATACCATGGTGGACCAATGTGGACAGTGAACCATGGTGGACTATGGTGGACCATAGTGGACCATGGTGCACTATGGTAGACCATGGTGGACCTATGTGGACTATGGTGGACTACGGTGAACCACGGTGGACCATAGTGGACTATGGTGGACTATGGTGGACTACAGTGAACCATGGTGGACTATGGTGGACCATAGTAGACCATAGTGGACCATGGTGCACTTGGTAGACCATGGTGGACCTATGTGGACTATGGTGGACTACGGTGAACCATGGTGGACTATAGTGGACTATGGTGGACCAAAGTGGACTATGGTGGACCATGTGGACTATGGTGGACCATGGTGCACTACGGTAGACCATGGTGGACCAATGTGGACTATGGTGGACTACGGTGAACCACGGTTGACCATAGAGGATCAAGGTAGACTATGGTGGAATATGGTGGACCATGGTGTACTATACTGCTCTTTGGTGAACCACGGTGGACTATGGTAGACCAAAGATGAATTCGATAGACCATGGTAGACTATGACAGAACAAGGTGTAGAATATGGTGGACTATTTTTTTTTTTAACTACGGTGGACTATGGCGGGCTATATCACTGTTCTTTGTGAACCATGGTGGACTATGGTAGACCAAAGAGGACTTTGATAGACCACAATGGACTATGATGGAACAAGGGAGACTATGGTGGAACATGGTGCATCTAAGTTGACGATGGGTGACCATGGTGGACCTTGGTGGAGTACAGTGGGAAATGGTGGACTGCAGTGGATTGTGTCCGAACGTGGTGCATGGAGCATGGTTGATCTTGCCAGACCAAAGTGGACCAAAGCGGTCTGCACCTTGGGTGACCGAGGTGGTCTAGGGTGGACTACGGGGTCGTGTTACAGAAATGGGGATGCGGTCGGCTATTGCTAAGCATAGCACCACAAGTCTTTTATATATTGCATCGAAGTACATCCGAGTAATGTATAGTTATCATTTATGTTGGACCATGTATGACGATGAGGTCTCAGTCCATTTGGTTCCAACATTACCAGCCATTCGTTATTGTCAGTCAGATGTTATATGCTCTTACCCTTCAATCGCACGTTCACGGTGTAATCATTATATTCCAACATCATAAAGTTTAACCAAAGTGATGAATGATCAGAAGCGCTATACGCCATACGGCCCAAGGTTGGCAGATGTTCATAACCACGAGACGTAAAGAACGCGTGTGTTTTTTCCCTCCTTTGTTAGAGCCACAACGGCCCACCGAGCCGCCAATCAGGCCGAGACCCGAGCCGGAGCAACGGCCAGAGCCGGAGCCGGAGCCGGAGTCACGGCCGGAGCCGGAGCCACAGCCGGCAATCACGGCCCCGGCCCCGACCGCGCGGCGGACGACCACTCGCAAGACGCCGCCCCCAACGACGACGACGACGACGACGAGACCCGCCCTGCCCCCCACCACCACCACCACCCCGCCGCCCCCGCCCGCGGCTCAGTCGGACCCGCAGACGTGCCAGGAGGTGTACGACGGAGGCAGCACGACCAACGGCAGGTACACCATCGATCCCCGGGGGATAGGCCAGCCTTTTGAGGTGACCTGCAACTTCGACGAGAGTCAGGGTGAGTGTGGGACCACTTCCCTTTTTACTTTTATTTTTTTGAAATAGACAAGGCCGACTGGGGTGGACTACCATTGACTAGTGGCGGACCATTACCTGACTGCGTCGAGCCGCGTCGGGTCATTTTGTATTGTGTGGTAGGTCAACGTAGACCATGGTGGACACCTATAGGGGGCCTGATCCAAAACCCGGCTTAGGGTCAGACTTTTAGCTTCGTCTTCATTTCTTTCGTCCATTTTTTTTAAGTACAAGGCATGCAAACGGGAGGCCTTTTGGGCTTCGTTTTGGAATGTCATACAGCGTTTGGAAAAAAAAGAAAGAAACCAAAGCATCCGAAACTTCAACAAAGAACTCCGTCCTGGTTTTTCAGCTTTTCGATGACAGAGACGAACCCGGATGGAGGATTATTGTGGACACCATGTACAGTATAGATAGCCCTCTTACGACGGGCAGAGTACACACTGTCCGATATGTTGAGTTACCGGCTCTTCCCATCTTCTTCTCGAAAGAAATGACTTACAGGGGCACCGGGTCTCACAGAGATTTACAGGGTCTCTTCCCTTACCGTGTCTGTTTGTTCTTGTATATAACATTTAATTGTCTGTAAAGGCTGTTATCTACAAGCCTCGGCTTATTATGAACAGCCCCATACTTTCCTTTCTCACCTCCTTTTATTTTAAGTCCTTTAGGCTATGTATTCATTATTTTGTGTAATCACTTTTCTTATTTTTGTTCATGTATTCTGTATTCACTTGATCTATTTTGATTTATATATTTTGTGGAAATAAATGTTGTTATTGAATTCAATTGAACCGTCAACTTTCCACGAGTTACGATACGTTTGGTTGGATTGATCTCTGCATTGCCCTCAACCTCGTTCTCCCCCCCCCCCCCCCTCCCCGTAAATACCCGCCCGCGATTCCCCCGTACAGCCCAGACGATAATCAACCACGACAGCGAGACTGAGATCAAGAACAACGGCAACAAGTTGCCGGGATCGTTCGAGCTGGTGCCCATGTACGACGTGGAGACGGACCAGCTGGCTGCCTTGGTCGAGGCGTCCGCATCTTGTCAGCAGTTTATCAAGGTGAGGGTTCAGCGTTCTCTCCAGGCCTGCATAGCTAATGCATTGGTAGACGCAGCGCGCGAGTCTATTAACATTTTTATGGCCGTCTACGAAATGAAGGATTAGGCTCGTGCTCAGGCCTCGTCTCCGTCTGACAAAACCTGAAGATCCAGGTTGTGGTGAGTTGCCGAATTTGAGGGTTTGTTGAGGGAACAGAGCGTAATGCAACGTAAAGCGCTTACCTATGGAAGACTAAGGGGAGGGTATAGCGCCCTCTTTAGGCGAAAAAGTGTTCATTGACCATTCGCAGTGTTACCTTTGTTCCGAACGCGAAAGCTTTGATCGATTTGCTTTTTTTCTTTAGAATTCGGCTCATCAGTGGCACGGTATTTAAACCTGTTTTGAATTTAACCGCAATAAATCGGAGGTTCGAGTGGAAGATTTGTGGTTACACCAAGTAGCACTTCTCTTTCAATAAGGAGTGTGGCTCTGAAAAGAGCCACACTCCTTCTTGAACGAGAAGTGCTACTTGGTGTCACCGCAAACCTTCCACTTAATCATTTCCACTACGCAAACCTCCAATAGTCTTATCTAAGTTAAGCCCGGATACCCGAGACAGGCTCGGCTGTTGGGTTGATCGTGCCTCGATCGTTCATTGTGTCTCTCCGGTGTGTAGATTCGCTGTAAGGCTGCTGTCCTGTTCGAGAAGAAAGGCGACAACTACGGCTGGTGGATCTCCAGGGAGGGCGACACCATGAGGAGCTGGGGCGGCGTGCCTTCGTCCACCAACGGCCGTGACTGCGCCTGCAGTGTCGCTGGCAGTAAGTAGGATACTATACTAATGGACCCCGATGCGAGAGGTGTTTACCCAAAATGGGTATTTTGTGTCCGTTATAGTTATGTGTTGTACTACTAATGCTTTCGATACGCCGTCGGCCCTTATTGGGAAGTAAGCCTCTCTTTTCACATTCTTTTCCACGTTATTTAAGTGGACCATCTTTCTATATACAGTGTGTACATGTACATGTATCAGATGGATGGATGGATAGATGGATGGATGGATTGGGAGGGAGGGAGAGGGGAGGGAGGGAGGGACGGACTGAGAGAAGAGAAAGGAAGAGAGGAAGGAAGGGAGGGAGGGAGGAAGGAAGGAAGGAATCCGGAAGGAAGGAAAGGAGGGAGGAAGCAAGCAAGCAAGCAAGCGAGCGAGCGAGGAAGGAAGGAATGAAGGAAGAGAAGAAGGAAGGGAGGAAGGAAGGAAGGAAGCGAGGAAGGGAGGGAGGGAGGAAGGAAGGAAGGAAGAGAGGAAGGAAGGGAGGGAGGGAGGAAGGAAAGAAGAAAGGAAGAGAGGAAAGAAGGGAGGGAGGGAGGATGCAAGGAAGGAAGGAATCCGGAAGGAAGCCGGAAGGAAGGAAAGGAGGAAGGAAGTAAGCAAGCAAGCGAGTGAGCGAGGAAGGAAGGAAGGAAGGGAGAGAAGAAGGAAGGGAGGAAGGAAGGAAGGAAGAGAGGAAGGGGGAGGGAGGAAGGGAGGAAGGAAGAGAGGAAGGAAGGGAGGGAGGGAGGAAGGAAAGAAGAAAGGAAGAGAGGAAGGAAGGGAGGGAGGGAGGAAGCAAGGAAGGAAGGAAGGAAGGGGGGATAGAGGGAGGAAGGTAGGGAGGGAGGAAGGAAGGAAGTAAGGAATGAAGGAAGGAAAGAAGGAAGGGAGGGAGGGAGGAAGCAAGCAAGAAGCGAGCGAGCGAGGGAGGAATTAGCAAGCGAGGGAGGAAGGAAGAAAGGAAGGAAGGAAGGGAGGAAGGAAGGAAGGGGAGGGATAGAGGGAGGGAGGCAGGGAAGGCGTACTAGGTATCCATTATGAAGCACAAACGCAATAAGATAATGTCATCGCAAACGGTTTTTCGTTGTTTTACCTCTACGCAGACTGTGCCGGCGGTAAATCTTGCAACTGCGACGCCGGCGCGAGGTCCGAGAAATCTGACGAGGGTCTGCTGACAGACAAGGAATACCTGCCGGTGCAAGCCGTCTACCTGGGTGACACAGGGGGCAGGAAGCAGACCTCCTGGCTGACCCTCGGACCTCTGGTTTGCTTCGGCAATTCCTAATTCCTTTCGGTCACTTCCCAGGGGGACAACAAAAAAAGAACGGTCGGTCGGGAAACTCTGTAGAGGAAGGAGCATCTACACCACGATGTTTGGATTTCAAACGACAGCCTGTATATACATGTATAAGGCACAGTATTCGGATAATTTCAGAATACGATTCAGGGGGTCAAAACCATTGCAGAATGCTCAGTCTGGGAGTTGGTTACAAAGATTGTTAGGGCGCCGCCAACGAACTCACGGTTTGACTCTGCACTCCGTGAGTTTCGCACTAAGGCCGTGTCCGAAACAGGCGTCTAGAACTAGGTCTAGGTCTTCCCCCCTATTGGAAGTACATGTGCACGGAGATTCGAAGACAATAGCCCTAGCCGTAGCTCTTGAAGCCCGTTTCGGATACGCCCTAATGCACTGTCTATACTTGCGATGGCTTGTCCAGGGCCGTCAACAGAGTTTGTCGTTCCGTGAAACTGCTCTGGCCTTGCATCGTTATAATCTTTCCCCAGTTCAACGGACGGACTCAACGAACTGGTGGCACGAGTCTGATAACACAGAGGACGCATTGACAACACGGGTGATTCACCACAGTGCGCCCTCAAGAGTCTGCAAGGACTTGGCCAATTACACTGCGCGGAATCTGTCGACCTGATTCACGTCTGGAAAAGGGCCACAGGTTCCGCGAATTGTGATCTGCCACCACTTTGCAAACTCCTGAGGGCGCACTATTGTGATTGGCCCGTATAAGGGCTTAGTGTGGGGATGTGACTTCGCTCCACCGGCATCGTCTGTGCACAAGACGGCCGTCTCCCGGATCTTTCCGAGGGCTTCCCGCTGTTTTGCTCATGGGTCTTGTGCATATACATGGCGTCATTTCAAGGAGAATAACATTGCCCTCTGTGAGGAGCTCCGTACATGCCCCACAATCCTACATTGGCCCTTTTCAGGCTCGGACTTGGGCTTCGTGCACGTCAGACAACCTTAAAAACACAGGCCGAATTTGAAAACTTATTGAAAAAGTATTTGTTGTGGGCCATTTAAATGACGATTTCAACAAAAAGGCTTTCGTATAATGATTACTCAATTCCTGCACCACGTACACCTACACGTAACGTATTCAATTGTTTGGGGCACAAACCAAATGGCGTACGGACGATTCACATAGAAACTGTGGCCGAAAGCTTCTTTCCAGCCAGACGTGCATTGGGTCCACAGATTCCGCGCATTGTAATTTGCCAACGCGTTGCAAACATCTTGAGGGCGTACTATGGTTCGCCCGTATCCATGCAACCACGGGTCGATCGATTTTCCCAACCTCGAAATAGTTGACATTGTCCCAGGAGATGGCTCGAATCTGTTCACTTGTACAAGGGTCCGTAATTTTAAGAGAAACCAAAACATGTTTTTTTTCATGCTTTCATTTTCCCGAGACCGAATTGTTCCCACCTTTAATTCAGGTTAGCGCCCTCTTTTGTCTGCTAGCACAAATACGACCTTTATTGGCTCCGGCTTCGTCTCAGTTATCCAAATGCTGAAATACAAGATGGAGTTCTTTGTTGAAGTTGAAGCTTTGGGTTCCTTTTAAAAACTCAGTAAAACATTAAAAAATGATGCCAAAGGCTTCCTGTTTTCATGCCTTGTACTTGAAATGGATGAAAGAACTAGAGACAAAGCCGGAGCATGAGCCTAAGACGGGTTTTGGAAAAGGGCCCTAGATCCGGATAATAATAATTATAGTCTTCCGGTTATTAAATAGTCAGGGAATCTTCCCAGAACGCGCGTAATACCTTAAATTTCCAATCCAGAAAAACAAATGTAGAGGGACTTGACGTTTTGAGCCATGGAGGATCTTTCTCAAATACACAATGACTCTTTACGATTATTTTATTTAATTGACTTGTGAGAGCTAGATAAACAAAACAACCTTCACTTCAGATAACGCCTAAGATTCTTGAAGAATTAACCGATCTGCAAAAAACCTTCACAATAACGCATACCTCTTTACAATAAAGTTTATATTTCTTCGAATGACAACATGATATGCCTATGTATATATTAGTGTACATTGAATTAGATCGAAACAGTATTCGTCTTAAAGTGTTTGGTTTTACAGTTTTTTTAACAACTGGAAAGTTTTCACGACGTATATCATATAGACTAGATAACCGCGGCTATACACGCGGTTTACAAGGTAACCTTAGAACTGTGTATAATGAAGTGTACTGGCTGTGACATTTGATTAAAAGTAAACGCACAATATCGGCGTGTTTGACTTGAAGTCGGCTTTTGTGGTCAGAATAATCTAGTTCCTGGGGGATGGGGGGGGGTTCTCTGACCCACTCGAGGTTTGTGTTGTATAATCCACTGGGTGGGAGATATTGCCCATGGCATGGCTGCAAGTTCTGCATGAGCTTCGTTACTTTGGGACGAATAGTGTCGAATCGCAGTCTCGACTGACGCAGAGGGTATCCGTGGTAGGAGAGGGTCGCTTTAAAGGCACCACCAAGGCCATTTCGTTCCTAGATTGGGTGTGGTATATCTGAGGCTTGGATGTCTGTGCATATTTAATAAACGGACCTTGACACTGGATTATTATCATTATTATTAAATTAATTTATATAGGGCAAATTCCATTATGCATGTTCAAATGCGCTGTACATACAAATAATAGGCGCTAAACAACAACATAATTCTGCTAAAATGCACATACTGATGGATACATAAGTATTGACAAAATACACACAAATAAAAGGACATTCAGTATTATACATAAAAGACAGATACCATTATACATGAAATAAAGAAGTAAATATTAGTCAATTAAACGAAGACTTTTAACTAAAATGTATTACATTAGACAACAATAAAATTGCTTGATAAACCGAGCATGTAAAATAAAATAAAATAAATTAAGAGATGAAATTTAATTTGATTAAAGATTATCATTACTGACACAACAATGTGTAAAAAATAAAAGTAAGAATTATTTACTCTAAAATTACTAAGTTAATTAAATATTTAATTAAAAAATAGTCTCTGTGAGCCTCCGGGCCGAAAACAGATTTCATTAACGAGCGACCAATTCACCAACCGACCGACCGACAATCACCCCCCACCTTACTTAATCCGATGAACCGATCAAGGAAACGACCAAGAAACCGATCTAGGAACCGACCAAGGAACCGATCAAGACACCAATCAAGGAACCGACCAGGAACCGACCAAGGAACCGACCAAGGAATCGACCAAGGAACCGACCAGGAACCGACCAAGGAACCGACCAAGGAATCGACCAAGGAACCAACCAAGGAACCGACCAAGGAACCGACCAAGACACCGACCAAGGAACCGACCAAGGAACCGACCAAGGAACCGACCAAGACACCGACCAAGGAACCGACCAAGGAACTGATCAAGGAACCGACCAAGGAACCGACAAAGGAACCTACCAAGGAACCGACCAAGGTATCGTCCAAGGAACCGACCAAGGAACCGACCAAGGAACCGATCAAGGAACCGATCAACCAATCGCGGAAAAGACCAAGATACCGACCAAAGAACCGACCAAGAAACCGACCAAGGAACCAACCAAGGAATCCACCCAGGAACCGACCATGGATCAACCATCGAACCGACCAAGGAACCAACCATAGACACGGAACTGATCAAGAAACCCATCAGTTAACCGACCAATAAACCGAAAAAGGAACCGATCATTTAACCGCTCATCAGACCCAAACTAACTGATCACACCGAACTCACTAGCACACAGCATATCAAACGACCAACATATGCACAGGTGGGGTTCGCAACACAATCAGCTCCATCTCGAGAGCTTGTTGAAAAAAAGACCAGATTGACGTTTTCCGAGACAAAAGTCCTTTCACAATGCCTGGAAATCCAAGCAAATCAGTTTGCAATCAGTGTCAGTTTCACGTCGACAGCACTTCGGGATTTCATCTGAACAGAATCGACCCGTCCCTCTGCCTATGCAGGAAGACAACGCTGCACTGCCCACGGATCTATATTTATAAATAACGAGCGGCTGTTGCCCTCACAGCACCGTCAGAGTTTACCTCTATAAGGAGCGGCTTAAAGTGTATCTGGAGAGACAGGCTCAAAGCCGCAACGGACTTGTTCTTCAGACTATTTATTGTGGTATAGGCCATTTTCAAATCTCCTCATATCGTTTTTCCCCACTGCGTCTCTCTCCCTCGGCCCCTTTCCCTGTCTGTATCCACCTCCTCTCTCTATGCCCCTTTGGTCCTCTGTCCTTCCCTCTCTGTCTGCCTCTCCCCTATCTCAGTCTCTGTCTCTCCCTTCTCACTCTCAGTCTTGCTCCCCCTCTCTTTTCCTCTCTCTCTCCCTCTCTCTCTCACTTACTCCTACCCCCTCTCTCTCCCTCTCTCTCCCAACCCTCCCCCTCTCTCTCCCCCTCTCTTTCCCTTTCTATATATTTCTCTATCCCCCCTCTCCCCCCCCCCTCTCTCTCTCTCTCTCTCTCTCTCTCTCTCTCTCTCTCTCTCTCTCCCTCTCTCTCTCTCTCTCTCTCTCTCTCTCTCTCTCTCTCCCTTTCCCTTTATCGTCTCACACGGCTACTGTGACCGAGTTCTAGCTTGATCGGTGTCGGTGATCGGGCTCGTCTCGGACAGCTCACGTTACCCTGAAGGAGATTAGATATTGTCCAGTGTAAATGAGCCTTTGATCGGACCAAGTCCAAGAAGAATGACAGACTCGTTATAGTCCCATCCACATCCATTGATTTCCTGTCCACCCTATAGTACTTCTTCCAGAGGACTGGTAAAACAGAACACATCACTTGAAATATGTGCGTGAAGAGTTGGCCGTCATCAGCTCTCGAGACTATTTTTGTCATTAAAGATCACAAGCGACGAAGAGTTCCAGCAGTTTCGTTGTCTTGATGTCGTATTGTATTTCAGATGGAAGAGTTTTTCAGGTCTGCTTGTTCAAGGAGTCTCCAAAGAATGTACTCCTCTTTATTGAATGTCTACCGGATCACGGACGGACGGACAGACTGACGAATGGTCGAACGGACCAACCGACCGCCAGGCAGTCAGACAGACAGACAGGCAAAAAGACAGGCAGGCAGGCAGGCAGGCAGACAGACGGACAGGCAGTCAGGCCGAAAGACAGGCAGGCAGACATACAGGCAGACAGGCAGACAGGCCGAAAGACAGGCAGACATACAGGTAGACATACAGGCAGACATACAGGCAGACAGGCAGACAGGCAGGCAGGCAGACATATAGGCAGACAGACAGACAGACACACAGGCAGTCAGGCACACAGACAGACGGACAGACCGTCAGACAGACATGCAGACAGGCCGAAAGACAGGCAGGCAGACATACAGGCAGGCAGGCAGGCAGACAGGCAGGCAGACAGACAGACAGGTAGGCACACATACAGGCCGGCAGGCACACAGTCAGACAGGCAGGCAGGCAGGCAGGCAGACGGACAGACAGACAAATGAACCAATAAACCAACCAACACACCGACAAACAAATAAGCATCTTAGACAAACTAAGCAAATGTTGATCAGCCCGCCGTGTTGCGAATGAATCTTCCTTTCAATTTTTAACATGACGCTCTTTAAGTAGAAAACGTAGACGGATAGTTTCCAACATGCAAAGGATGCATGCCCCATTCTGCACAGCACATTCAGTGGGACTTCATGAGCAAATCCTTCCGTCCAATCCCCGTTGAGGCAATAATTAAGCAAGTGACTGATTCAACATCACGGTCTTTATCTATTCGCTTGTATGTGCATTGGCAGTTGATGGTTGAAATCCTTTCTACTGGCGCCCCACCCGGGCGAAGATAGTTGACTGTTTAGGAATGCCGCCACCTTAGCTTAGAGCTTGCTAGCTCAGGTGGTAAGAGGGTGGGTATCTAAAGCCAGAGGACTCGGAATCAAATCCCGGTTCATTCAAATTTTCTTGGCCATTTTTTTTCAAATCGATTGCATTATTTCTGCAAACTGCTCGAATAACTCCATTTTATGTAATCTACTCGATAAGAATCACAGACCAGCTGGTAATCTGAAACCTAATCTATACCTCTTGTGGCCGCCTGTGTTTCCCGTGTGGTTTCCAAGGCAAACGTCCCCTCAGTCAAACCATGGCGATTGGGTAGATTGTGGGCAGGGATTTCCAAGAAGAGGTGATAATTATTTCGGGATCTTTTACATTCGGCGATGTTAAATTATTTGGTAATTTGTTTTATTCCCCTCTGGTTGTTGATTTGGTGGGTGGGGGGGGGTGTACCCACAGTCCACAGCACAAGCCCACACCGAGGAGCTTGACTGGACAATACAGATATGGGAGAGTGAGGAATGAACTGTGTGATATATCGGTGTCAGAATTCACACTCCCGTTCATCGACCGCGTTGCGGCCACACCTCAGCTGCCGGCGGTCGGACGGGACGGGAGCAATGACCGCTCGCCCGTGTTTTGCAACCGCGGAGACGCGTTCTTGATTGCAAGGTCTACGTCGTACTGTATGTAGCATCCTTCCCCTTTGCGTGCCGAAGCAGCATCGGCGCGATATAGCAGCATACGGGTGAGGGGAGGGGAGGAGGGGGTGGGTTGGCTGGCGTAGAGGGCGCACTGCACGATTGATCACCGTCAGCGGCCTCTCCGGGCGCAGCACGCTTCATCACTCCCCCCCTCCACGGAAGGCGTGACAAGGCGATCAGTTTCAAGACTGCTCGCAGGACGGAATGCCGGGCTGCTGTGTTTCTCTCTGCCGATGCCGCGGCCATCCTGTCTCCTCCCCCCCTCCCCATGAACCGCGGCCCAGCCGCCTAGCCACGACCTCCGCTGCGTCTCTCGGAAGGAAACTTTAAACCCCGGTCGGGTCGTCATCAAGCTGCCCTCCCATCATCTCGCCGATCGTTCCCAGCAGCGAAAGAGAGAGAGAGAGTGAGAGTGAGAGGGAAAGAGAGGGAGAGAGAAAGTGAGAGGGAAAGAGGGAGAGAGATAGGGCGAGAAGAAGAAAAAAGAGAGATAGAGAGAGAGTGAGAGAGTGAGAGAGTGAGAGAGAGAGAGAGACAGTGAGAAGGAAAGAGAGATAGTGAGAGAGTGAGAGTGAGAGAGAGAGACAGTAAGAAGGAAAGAGAGAGAGAGAGAGAGATAGAGAGAGAGGGGCATTTGTGAACGAAAATACCAGAAGCCTGGCCTTTTTTTAATTGCTGCGGTCGGCAGATCTGATTTCCACAGTTATTGTTATCTTTTTTCCCCTACTCCCTAAAACCAAAATACCGAGGATGGGAGGGAACGGGAGAGCTGGATTTGGAAGCCCGTCTCTGATAGCGTAGAGCACCATTCTTCTCCAGCACCGGTTTGAGCTCAAAAGGAATCGCGGGCCAGAGTCGACTACGCCGACGATGTGCAGGACCTTATTAGAAACGATAATGCGGAAGGCTGACCACCAGCACTGCATCGGGCTCGGGTGAGTCCGTGTTGGGTTGCGTATACAGACATCCGCAATCGGTTCCTGGCAACTATAGGGAGCGGACCAGGGGGTGGTGTGCTGTTGGAACTAGAGAGGCCTTTTTCTTCTTCTCCTAAGGCGTGCGAAAACGGGATCGTGCGGGGGACCGTACCCGCCACGATGACCGGCAACAACGCCACGGATGACTACCGGTTCGCCTCGGAGCTGCCCCCCTCTTCGCTGGCGTCCTACCAGTTCCAGTGGTACTACGGCGGCGCCAACGCCAGCGTGGACTGCGTGGACTACCTGCCGCCCGCCCCGCTGGCCGTCAAGGCCTTCCTCTGCCTCGTCTTCGTCTCGGTGACCGTGGTCTGCGGCCTGGGCAACCCGCTCCTCTGCCTGGTCGTCTGGTCGCAGAAGCGACTCCGGAGCGTGACCAACCTCCTGATCGCCAACCTGGCCCTGTCCGATCTCCTCCTGGCCCTTCTCAGCGTGCCCTTCTCGCTCCACTACTACCTGCACCAGGACTGGATCTTCGGCGAGTGGATGTGCACGCTGGTCGGCACCGTCAAGTTCGTCTCCATCTACGTGTCCATCAACACACTGTTAGTCATAGCCGTCGACCGGTAAGACCGTCTCTCTCTCTGTCTCTCTTTTCTTTCTCTGTCTGTCTCTCTGTCTCTCTCTCTATCTCTCTCCACATCTCTCTCCTCTCGCTGTGTTTCTCTGATCTCATATCCCTCTCCCCTTTATTGCATCTCCCTCTCCACCGCACCCCTCTCCATCTCCCTCTCCCTTTCTCCGTCCCTTTCCCTCTCCTTCTCCATCTCCCTCTCCCCTTTTCTCTCAATCTCTCTCTTCACATCTCTCATTTCTCTGTGTCTCTCTCCCCGCTCTCCCCTTTCTCTCTCCCTCCCTCTCCATCTCTCTCTCCTCATCTCTCTCTGTCTCTTTACCCTATCTCATTCCCCTTCCTCTCTCCCTCCTTCTCCATCTCCCTCTTCTTCTCTCCAATCACCCCCTCTCTCACCACCTCTTGCTCTCTTCTCTCTCTGCTCTCTCTCTCTCTCTCTCCACTTTAACACGGTAAGGAATGCTGTGATATATTTTTAACCAACACGTTGATCAAATGGTAAAGTTACTGGTCAATAAAAACCCTACTGGTTAAAGCCCCTACACAACATTGGTCGAGGTCAAAGAATAGCATCCATACGTTGTCTGATCCAACATATGCATGAAATAGCACACCTGTGAAAATTTCAGCTCAATCTGCCAACCGAGTCTCGAGAAAATCGTGAAAACCGCTTCATTTGTTTCGCGAAAATGCACCATTCAACGCCGTACTGTTCCGAAAAATAATTTAGATCTCGGTGAGCGATTTTACTCATTTACTCATTTCTCCCACAATACAACATTTTAGGCAGAATTATTTCAGTGAGAGGTTTCTACTATAACCATCTTCAAGCTGTATAAGTTTCATGTAAATCTGTGCACATTTCTGTTTTTTGATCTTACCAATGTTGTGTAGGGGCTTTAAAGGAAATACCCATCCCTCCAGCTTGGCGTTGGAAAATATTTGGTGTTAAGTGTAAGTCCGCTTGCTTTCCAACAAGAGGTGTGTGCTGATAAAGATCCTTGTCAAGAATCCATTTCATTGACATCCCCCAGTAATGAATCGTTGTGGAATGGGAAGTTGTCGTTCGAAATCGTGCGAGTTCGAGTCCGAAATTTTCTAACTGATCTAATGAGATATAGGCCTACAGTGTGAATGTAT
This sequence comes from Luidia sarsii, assembly GCA_949987565.1. Lineage (NCBI taxonomy): Eukaryota > Metazoa > Echinodermata > Asteroidea > Paxillosida > Luidiidae > Luidia > Luidia sarsii. The sequence continues at coordinate 25,760,223 of OX465102.1, read as the reverse complement.
GTTTTGTTGCGCGGAAGGATATATCAGCTTAGCGGGAAGGAAATACGTCGTTGTCTGATACACAGGATCGATCACAGACTACGGACGTGCAGCCAATGTTACACTCAGATGTCTATTCCGATGATTGTTTCCTCAGCAAAGTGTGACTTGAGCATCCCTGGCTATTCCGAGCGAAGCCATAGAAATGTCTGAGGGAACTTCAGGAAATGTAATGCAGGAGT
>OX465102.1:25730002-25755002 GCA_949987565.1 Luidia sarsii | reverse complement strand
ATTATTTATTGGAAACAATGAAAATATAAGAAATAAAAACAATGAAAACAAAAGGAACCACTAAGAAGAACTGGCTTTTTGTTGTGACCGAAAGTTGAGTTTTAGCTGCACACATAAAATTACATCAGAACTAAATTATTTCTCATCTGGGAAACCTTATCCTATAAATGGACACAGTTTCCTTATGTTTTTATACTATTTTACGCTGAATTTATGAAAGTATCACAAAAAATATAAAAACATTAATTATGGATAGTTAATTAGTTAATTATCAAGACTAATGCATATTTTATGAAAATCAATCTTGCAATCAGATTCAGCACATGGAGATCTATCTGCACCCGAATATTCATGTTAATCGGACCTTCCGTTTCTTAGATCAAGAGGGGGCTCCGTGACCACCCATTTTTTTCACGGCGCGATATAGTCAAGTACACGTGAGGCTAACGTAGGTGTAACGTAGTCCTAAGTTTAAACATATATCTAATTAAACAGGGCCCGACATTAGGATCGAAACGTCGACCCCGGTAGATTTTGAAAATTTGTTTAGTTTCAGTCGGTCTAGTGAAATTATAGTTTGTAACAGTGCCTGTAGGCCTATAGCTTTAATGCATCCGAGACATCATTCTATTGCTTCGTGTCATATACCGTGCATTCTTGTGCAGTATTGGAAATTAAAGGGGGTACCAATAAGTTCATCATTATCAGCTTTGCAATTTGACAATTCGACAGCCTACCCACACAGACGATACCGGCTCGGTCGGCAGGCTTGATTTCCCCAAATGAAATAATCCCGCCCTCAGATCGGCCCGAAAATTAGATTCCCACCCACACGCCCCTCCAACCCCCTCCCCCTGCTTGTATAAAGAACACGAGGGACTATCATCCTATAACCCCGTTTATAGTTAATCCCTCGTGTGCCTTTGGTTTGCAGACAATTTCATCAGCGATGGTCATTGACACGGCACTGCATGAATTCATCGAACTACGGAAGCTTAGATATGCCACTTAGAGAAAACAAAATAATCCGGGAGAGGGGGACTTTTCTTGAAAGGCTTATGCTCAGATTTTCACCTGTCGGCAACCAGCTGCGCTGCCTACAAAGAGCTTACACAGAAATCTCTACAAACAACCATACCACTTTTTTCAATGGCATACAATACCCTACGCGTATCATGATGTTTTGTTCCGTTGATACTGCATAGCAATAAGGCTTGACAGAATAATCAATTTTGTAGTATTTTTCTTCACTGTTAATATTTTTTGATAGGAGATCCTCTGGACAGTGATTCAGTTCGCTTTTAGGCAATCCTTCAGGGGTGCTATCTGTATGCGTGTTTATTTGGGTTTTTGTTGCCTTGTGTTTTCTGATAAATCTGAAAAATAATCAAGGAAATGTAAGGTAGCCCTTTGTTTTCCATGGATTCGAGCGTTTGGCCCCAAATCGCACAACTGTTCAATAGTTGGACTTGAATGCGCTAAACTTTCAGACAATTGCATTGATCAATATTGGAAACATTCTTCTCGAGTGCAGGCTGTGTTTTTGTTTTGCTTTTGGGATTTTTGTTTTATTCTCCAGAAGTTAAAGAGTCGTTTTCTTGTAATGATCAAAATAAAAATTCACATCCGTCTTACAACCCAAGCCCCCCCCCCCCACAAAGAAGAAGAAGAAGAAGAAGAAAACAAACACTTGTAATTGTGTTGTGTTATTCTGCTCGGTTTATAACGAAGCCAGATTAATAAAAAAAATGCAAACTCGACCAAAAACAAGACAGAAAAGCCTGACTGATAAGGTTAAAGGCTAGAGAAAGAAGGAGATAGAGAGGGACTCAGGAAGGCTGGATACAGGAATTAACATTCCTTTTGAAAAGGGCAAGATCGTAGGAAGGGGAAAAACAAGAATGAAACGAACCCTATATATATACAAGTCCCTGTATAAAGCAGCGCTCCTCTCGCAATATGTAGCATAGCTTTATCTCCTTAGGCTTAGATACACTCATCCTTCGTTTTTCAAGTTACTTTCGTAACCTTTCGTAACTTTCTATTTGTTATTGTTTCTCTCATTGTCATCGCTCCTCGTATTTATTTTGGTTTAATTTTTTTTCGTCTTCATTACCCAGTCTAATCGTCTTGTTTGTGTTCTCTTGTCTGTTTGTTCCTGTATTTACGTCTAACAAGCCTTGGCTTGCTATTTACAAGCCTTGGCTTATATGAACAGCCCCTTTACTTCCCACCTTCTTTATCTAAGTTCTTTATATATCAAATTTGTGTTTAACACTTCGTTATATTGTTATTATATATATAGTTATTTAATTCACGTTATCCATTCTGATGTGTTTGCTTGTGAAAGTATGGAAATAAATGTTATTGAATTGAATTGAATTGAATTGAATATATATATATGTAATGTATATATATATATATATAATATTATATATATATAAACCAGCGGTTTCGTAATTCGTAAAATGGCTTTATAATTTATTTACAAACAAGCGCAGGCTGGTGAATTTCATAGGAAACAGACCGTATCAGCCACTGCCGGGGTTAGGTTCGGTTTGTTTGTTACGCCTTCCCGTGGGGATTGGCTTCCTGTATGGGTCACAATAATACCCACCGGACGGAATGGAAATCAAACCTTTTGGATAGCTGTGGCGCGTTTGTCGGAAGATTGATGCCCTTTTTTTTAAAATAAGTTATAGAGAAGAAGGCCACGCGAGTGGATAATCCCACCACAAAATGAAAGTGAACACAGGATGTCCCCCAGCACAACCGCGAGGCCAGATTGTCCTGTCAATCTATGGTTGGCAACGGTAAGCCGTTTCCTCTATCCAAATCTCTATCCCGGCCACACTTAAACCCGAATTCGCACCCATCAATCTCCGCTCGGTTTTGCTCGTGATCAATATTTTGAGTATAGGCCTACATGTTCTGAGAGGCTGGGGAACGCCATGCGCTGTCCGGCATTCGAGACTCTCTCCCTCCTCTCCCTCCGATCAGTCCTCCTCTCTCTCTCCCCTCCCTCTCTCCTCCTCTCTCCCTCCCTCTCCCTCTTCCTCTCCCTCTTTCTACCTCTCTCCCTCTCTCTCTGTCTCTCCCTCTCTCTCCCTATCTCTCTCCTCTCTCTCCCTCTCCCTCCCTCTTTCCCTCTCTCTCCCTCTCTCCCCTCCCTCTTCCCCTCCATCTCCCCTCCCCCCTCTATCCTCTCTCTGCCTCTCTCCCCTCTCTCTCCATCTCTCCCCCTCTCTATCTCCCCTCCCTCTCCCCCTCTCCCTCTTCTCTCTCTCCACCTCTCTCTCTGTCTCTTTCTCTATGTGTGTCTCTCTTTCTCTCTGTGTCTCTTTCTCTCTTTACTCTCTCTCTTTCTCTCTCTACTCTCTTCCCCCTCTCTCTCTCCCCTCTCTCCCTCTCTATCTCCCCTCCCTCTCTCCCTCTCCCTCCCTCTCTCCCTCCTCCTCTCTCTCTCCACCTCTCTCCCTGTCTCTTTTTCTCTCTGTCTCTCTCTCTCTTTCTCTCTACCCTGTCTCTCTCTCTCCCCTCTCTCTCCATCTCTCCCACTCTCTATCTCCCCTCTCTCTCTGCATCTTTCCCCCTCTCTACCTCCCCTCCCTCTCTCCCTCTATATGCGTCTCTTTCTCTCTCTCTCTCTCTTTCTCTCTCTTTCTCTCTTTCTCTACCCACCTACTTCTTCTCTATCTCTCTGGCTGTCTCTCCGGCTCCTCTCTCTCCACCTCTCTCTTTCTCTTCACTTCTTTCTCTTCTCTCTCCACCTCTCTGTCCTCCGACTGCATGACTGTCAATATTGTCATTATTCTCCTCTCTTCCCATTCTCTCCTCCCCCATTCTCATTCCCTTTCCCTCCCTCGCCCCTCTCTCTCTTCCCCCTTCCTCCTGACTTACCTTCCCCTCTCCCCTCTCCCTCCTAACTCTCTCTCTCTCCACTCTAAGTTCCTCTCTCCTTTCACACTCGATGCAACATCTCTTGACGTCGGCGTCAAATGCCCCAATTTCGCTTTTCCCTACAGCAGCTTGACGTCCAGATCTTTTTGGCCCCTCTTTCTCGTACACCAGTCTTTCAGGAAAGCTACTGAAGTCATTCAAATCTCTCAGGCAGAGCCTTACAAACAGGACATATTCACATTCTAAGATCGATATAAGCCAAAAAGAAATTGTTATCGAAATCGATGTCTCTTATAGCTTTGTGTGCGAAAAACACCCCTCCCCCAAAATTAGCTAACCCGTATATCGCTGCGTTTATTTAGCGTCAGGAACATCAGCTCACATGGCCAAGTGATGTGAAACTTCGCGTGGCGGTCTTGGTGCGGGGATATGCCACTCTGGCGAGCGCTGGCGTGATGACGCGTTGTGCGCGTGCGCCCCAGACGTGAACCTGTTCGCGACCGCCGGGTCACGCCTGTGATTGAAACGAATCGAAGCAATGGAATCATCGTTTGGGGAAACGGGCGTGCAGCGACTCACAGGGAACTGACGAGGCGTGCTTGTCGCGGTACTGGCCCCTTTCTCCCGCGGGCTAATGAATTGAGGGTCGCAGAGGGGGAAATCTAGAGACAAATTATTGGGCACTCCACAAGGGGATATTGAGCCTAAGCCGGGATTGTTTTTTAGAGGAAAGGCCCAAGGACCCAAGTTCCTGGTTTACTCTCGGGGTTTGACCGCTGTTTTCTAATTGAATACATTGCATGGCTTCGGTGAAAATACATCCTTTTAGAATTAAACAAGTCAGCCAAAAGCCTGTATTTAGATGTAACTTAGAATTATGTTGGATGACAGGAAGGGACAACAAGTGTACACTTGTACACTGAACAATGTTGCAAACTGCCTCTCTAACTTAAAATTGCAAACCCAGCCTTCAAGTTGTTGAGCGACGATTTAGAAATCCGTTTAAACTCGGTCGGCCATCCGTATATTTTCCATGCATACCGTATGGTACTTTGAGAGCGATATCCGACATGCAGTCCCATTCTCCGCACATTACTTGCGCACGTCGTGTACCATTTCCCCTCCCGTATAGCTAATTGCATCCGTACAGCGCGTGTGCGAGGACGGCTAGGACGCGTACGGCTGCGTAAACGCCCGTACGGCTGCTTACATGTATACGAACACAGACTGCTGTGTGCGGGATATCGCCGGTATGCGTGGTATAGCGCCGTTGTGCCGCGGTTTGCGTGCGTTTGGCCTGGATCTCTGCACGGAGCCGTACCGGAGAGACTGCCTACTGGCTACTGCAAACCCTTTAGCAAATGTAGAGGGCCTTACGTTTCTATCCTCGAAAGGCCAAATTTCTCTTTTGAAATTAAGCCGGTCCAGCCCTCGAGTATAGTTATTGTCGTTTCTTGTGCATGGGGATTCTAAAAAAAACAATTATATACTGTATGCGCAGTACAGGATAGAGCCAGTTCTACCAGTCCTCAAAACATTCTTATTTTGGGTCGACTCGGCATTTTGTTAATTTATCCATATTTCCATGGTGGCAATAATATCCAGATTTCTCAATCGGTTTGAGTCGGTTGTTTTGTTTCATCTTTCTGCCTGTGAATCGTCTGCTCAGTAATATTGGCGCGCAACGAATGCTTGGTATTTTCATTTGATAACAAACGAGCATTGGATTTCTTTGGAGAGTGCATACCAGCTATTATAGCCACTGCGTGTGCGACTGGTATGGCGAGGCGGTGTGCAAAGACAAGACGGCTGTGGGGAGTGGTGTGATCGATGACCAATTTTCACTGCCGTTCATGTCCACATAAATTTTGTTTGTCTCTCGACGTCCTCGCCAGGGAAATGAGCTCGTCAGGGCCATATCTCTTCCCCGAAGGCCTCGCTCTATATAATGTTGCTGGGTCCCGGTTTTACTGCTAGATTGGTTGGGGGGGAGGAGGGGGGAGGGTTAAGGTCCAGGGACGCCGATGAACGAGGCTTGGCAGCTTCCAGCGGAAATGTTCCATTACGAGTTCGACATTGTGATCCGCCAGAGCTCGCCATAACGCGACACGCGGTGAAATACGAGGCCACTATAACTCATCAGCGAAGGCCTCGCGGAGTTTACGAGCAAATATAGAGACACAGGCACAGATCTCCTGCCCGAATCTTGAGCTCAAGAGGTGGGGTGATGGTGCGGGAGGGGGGGGGTTAGGATTGAGATCGCGGAATGAACGGTGATTCATCGATGTTCTCGGATCTGTCTCGCGGAACAGGGCGCGGTTCAATTCTCTTAATAGGCGAGCGCGTGGAGGAGAATATCTCAATCTTCTCAGCTATCTCCGGAGGTCGCTGAACGAGTGTATGGGAGATGTGACGTCCCTGGACGCGAGTTTTTTTTTGTGCTCTACCAAAGCAACTTTACTGAGTTGAAGGTTTGCGGTGACGCCGTGTAAAAACTAATACTCTTTTGAGACGGAGCGTGGCTTTCAAAAGAGCTGGTAATTCAGCAGTTTCGGGCAGATTGTATAGGCCTACTCCGCCCGTCGTCAGAAGACTGCTGGATTTTAATCAGCATCGGTGCTCAAGTGTGCTGCGGAGAGCGCTGGGGTGTGGAGAACACTTGGGCATGAAGATATGGAAGTTCACTGGAAGTTCACTGCGTGAGTGGATGCCAAAGAGGAGACCTGGGAGTGATTTTTTGTTTCAGTACCACATAAACGCTATTTGTGGGGTGGAGGCAAGGGGAGGGGGCTATATCAGATGAAGTTAAAGCTAGGGATAGGCTTTCTGCACAGACAATAAAGGCTTTCTGCACAACGAATACAACGTACGTGAACAATCTGAGTGACCGTACCTGAGACTCAATTCTTCATACTTCGTTTGTGCACAAGCATATGGGCTCATGGCGTTTATGTGGTACGGAAAAAATATCGCGAACCGGGAGGTAGACTATATATAGGTACCACTTTCACCATAAAAACCTTCGAATATTATCCACTGATAGTTCGTTGAACTTCACACATGCATGCCTTAAGAGGTATTAGAAGCAACGTGCAGTAGAAAGCGGACTGGTTTCAATTGTGTCCCAATCCATGTCTCAAGACAGATTGGAGGGGAGAAGATTTATGGGGAGGCCGGGGAAGATGGGGGAAAGAAAAGAACGAAAATGGGAAAAGAAAAGGGGGAAAGTTGGTAGATAGACTAGGGTGGAATCAAAGGGAATATAGGCAAACAGTAGGGAAGCTAGATTAAGTCAAAGGAAGATGTAGGTATAGATGATCAATGCTGGTAGAGGTTGGGATTCAGATTCAGATTCAGGTAACCATTTTTTCATATTTCTCAATGAATGTTTAAAATCGTTTACGTTTATCACGTAGGTATAGCAATTATAATAGCAAATACATACCAGAAGTGGTGTGGTTTTTTCAGACCCACACTCCTTCTTGAAAGAGAAGTGCTACATGGTGTCACCGCAAACCTTCCACTAATTATTTCTACCATGCAAACCTTGAAGTCTTATATACCAGAACAATACCGGAATCACCCCACCCCGCGCTTTCATTCAGATGCAAAAAACGGTTAGCGATTGTTGTTAAACTGGCCACAGCAGCTCGGGGATCATACAATGTGCATGGATGCAGCCTTTTTTCAATGTTGGTACGCAAAAACAAAGGTCTCGTGTTCAAGTCCCGGTCCAGTCAAAGTTTGCTTCGCTATTTTTTTCATTTTTTTAAAATAGTTCTCAGTTAGTTTTTCCTTTGCTTGTTTGATATCATGAACGTTACTAAAGTAAGGGATAGAATGCGGTTGTCCTAATCAGCAGGGCTTGTGGGAAACAGCCTATAACATGGGATCAGATGGAAAGGCAAGCAGTAGGGCAGGATTAGAGAAGGGATGATCACAGTGAAACGAGGTGAATGAGGTGAACATGGTGCCCCCCTTGAATGTGGACGTGGTTGAATAGTCCGAAGACGTTCCATCCACAGCTCTAGGCCTGATTTCGCACAGGTGCCTAAGCAGCCCAAAAGAAACACCGCTATTAAGCGTGTAATTTCTTGCCGGGTCAAATCAAGATTGCCATACATGTTTCACGCGATGCTCAATGCGACTGCCTTGTATTGAAAGCTGGGGTGCCGAGCATAATATAAGAGTTGAACTTGGATCACATTCTTATTCTATCGAGCTAGGCTTTTCGCAGATTTTCGTTTTTGCAAATTGCGGAGCATAAGCCGTTTATATAACACTTGGCACATATTATAGCGTCGATGATTCAAATACTGCATATCGTTTGCAGTATATAAGAATCGCCTGAAATAAGGTGTGGAAGTCGTATTCTTATCACAGGAGGAACGTCAGTGCTTAGTAGGTTTTCGTAGATATTACTTGATGTTGTAGTTTTCTTGTTTTCTTTTCTTGTTTTCTTGTTTAAGAAGCTCTATAACTGTAGAATTGGCTTCTGCAGTCCTGCATTGAAAAGGGAGGCAAGAAGCATCACAATCCTTCCACCCGGGCATCAGAAACAACTCGTAATAGATACCGCGTATCCTTGACCCGTGATGGCTGCATCTTTTGGGCAAGTGGAATTGTTAATACAGCGTGTTACCAGGCTGACATGCCACGCAGCGCTCTCTGCAAGCGCCGCGTTCATGGCGTGTCTGCTTTCCCTGACATCAGCACGAGAGAAAGCACTTAGCGCACAGCGGTGAGCACCAGCCGGCTGCTCGGGCCAGGAGACGGTATACAGACAGCCATCCTGCGCGGTCAGTCGGTAAGCGATACCTGTCCGGTGATCGTTGGCCGCCAACTTTTATAATCATTGGCCCCGTACCTGGGAGCCCAGAAAGCCCCCGCTGTCATCCAATGAGTCATTTTGTGGGTTTTTTTTATGGGCGAGGTATAATGAGGCGCGTGAATTGGCCCACTTAACCGATCGTGCCGTATGGCGGTCGCCTAATTGTGGATAGGCTAGGCATGGGAAGAGCACAATTCCACCGGAGTTTAGCGAGACGAGTGACGCCGCCATGGAATTGGAATGTGTTATTTTAGTGCCATTCTGTTCCGTTCTGTTCCGTTCTGTTCCGTTCTGTTCCGTTCTGTTCCTTTCTGTTCCGTTCTGTTCCTTTCTGTTCCGTTCTGTTCCGTTCTGTTCCGTTCTGTTTCGTTCTGTTTCGTTCTGTTCCGTTCTGTTTCGTTCTGTTCCGTTCTGTTCCGTTCTGTTCCGTTCTGTTCCGTTCTGTTCCGTTCTGTTCCGTTCTGTTCCGTTCTGTTCCGTTCTGTTCCGTTCTGTTCCGTTCTGTTCCGTTCTGTTCCGTTCTGTTCCTTTCTGTTCCGTTCTGTTCCGTTCTGTTCCGTTCTGTTTCGTTCTGTTTCGTTCTGTTTCGTTCTGTTCCGTTCTGTTTCGTTCTGTTCCGTTCTGTTCCGTTCTGTTCCGTTCTGTTCCGTTCTGTTCCGTTCTGTTCCGTTCTGTTCCGTTCTGTTCCGTTCTGTTCCGTTCTGTTCCGTTCTGTTCCGTTCTGTTCCGTTCTGTTCCGTTCTGTTCCGTTCTGTTCCGTTCTGTTCCGTTCTGTTCCGTTCTGTTCCGTTCTGTTCCGTTCTGTTCCGTTCTATTCCGTTCTGTTCCGTTCTGTTCCGTTCTGTTCCGTTCTGTTCCGTTCTGTTCCGTTCTGTTCCGTTCTGTTCCGTTCTGTTCCGTTCTGTTCCGTTCTGGCACTTTCTGTTCAACACCAAACGTACAGCCATTATGACCTCTCTGGCGCCCTCTTGTGAGGCACATGTCTCTTTTGTTACTTTTCATTAATCTAAGCTAGGCCAGTGCCTCGATTTAGATACCTATCAACGCTTCAAAAGACACCGCCGATTTCGTGTTCCTCCGGGTTTCTTGTTTCGGGTCGCGCCTGGCTGGCTGCAATCAGCCCTAATGGCTCGCCTTGATCGCCAGACACCCCCACCCCCCACCCCCGCACCGCCGATAATATCGACACCAGCCTCCCGGGGAGGAGGGGGCAGAGGCGGAAGGGCGGACATGAGGTCGTTCAGGTCGCCGTGAACCGCGAGACGAGACGGCTCTGGCCGGGGTTTATCTGCCAGTGACGTGCTCGCGGGCAAGGCATCGTCGATATCGCCTTACAAACCCATGCCTTTATCGCTCGATCGGTGCAGGCCGTTAATGGGTCGCGTATGACAGCGCGCCGCAGGGAAGGGATGCTAACTTCACACTCACGCCCCTTACTTCCTCGCAATAAAATTGAGGGGGAAAAGAAGAAAGTAATTGCGTACAAACTGGACCGAAGACGTGCGTCTCGCCGCTTCCCTTTTCCCAGATAGCTTCGGGGGGAGTAATAATGTTTTTTACGTATGTATATATATTGTATAAGGCGCCACCTAACCCGCCGTCCAGTCTCTAGGAAAGTTAAGGGCAGGCTCATTATCATGTCGATTCTAAGGCATTCTTCTTTGCTCGTGTTAAGGTGCAAGGTGACGATTGATGCCCAGATTGTAACTTGGACGGATTTCCGTCTTTGCATGATACTTTTTTTTATGAATCAAAGCAACATTACGATTTCCAACAACATTAGGCCTGAATGAAATAACGCTCGGCGATAGCCGGTGGTTAGCGATTGGTGTTTGGGCGAGATTCACCAAACTATTTCAGAGGGAACAAAAATCTAAGGCCAGGGGTCCATAAACGTATACTAGGAAGATCTAAAGGCTGTAGGTTTCACCGCAATGAGAAGAATAGATGACAGATTATTGCAGGTACCAACGAGCTTAGGAAGGAACTCCGCATCAATCGTTCGGCATTTCTGTAAGGAGTCAGAAGAAGCATCCAGTCATTAGCTTTTCCGCCGCGAAGTGGAAAAGCTAGTGTTGTTCTGGTTTTTTGAAGGTCTTCTTCCTTTTCTTATCGGAAAAATCCCATAGACTTTGTACATGGAATTTATGATCGCCATTTTGGCCATTGAACACAGTTTGATTTTTTTCAAACTTTGCAAATGCATAGAGCCCTTGCTGAAGTTGTGCACAGTTGTCTTTAAAACTTCGTGACGTCAACACGTGTCACGTGACAGCGCTTTAAAGGGGCAAATTTCAAACTCCATTATTTGCAAAAGTACGAGTTCGTTTGGTTTCAGTTTTGCACTATATCTTAGTTGGGAAAAGGAGTATCCAAAAATTGTCCTCATTTGATCGTGACGTCATCTCATGAATATTAATGAGGTCATGAACTTTTCAGATTTTCACTTTCAATTGCGCATAATTATTTGGTCAACGGAGATTGGGGATGTAGTTTAGAAATACCCTCCTGGCCAAAAATGCCATGACGCAATCGTGACGTCATCAAAATCCATGTTTTTAAAACACATATTAGCCAATGCTCAATCTTCTTGAATTTTGGTGGGCAGTTAGCTATTGGGCTAGACATTTTAAATCCTGAGTTAGGAACTAATTAACCATTGTTCAGAATTGTTATCATTTTTGTAATATTATAATGAAATCCCATAGATTTTGTGCACTAAATAATTATGCACGTGCGTTTTGGGGTAGGAATGAAGGGTACGGGTTCGAACCCTGTTGATGTCAATTTTTTTCAATTTTTTTAAAGAGAACCAGATGCAGAAAAGCGTTATGTTCTGTTTGCCAACAGACATAAATCTCTAGTTTTGTTTTTGATTTCGTGTAAGCAACAAAACATTGCAAACTGCTTATTGACTAAAATAATGACTACCTAATAATGTCAATCTGAGAAAGTATGTTCAGACACATGGTGCACGATACATGCGAATGAGGTGATGCTCACTTTCACTGCTTGAGGTACAGTAAATAGGGAGATGTTCTTGTACATGAAGCACTTCATGCACCTCATCCGACTTTTGCTCAAGTGATTACAATGCCCCATGCGCTTGAGCTACAGTATTACATGTGCATGTAGTACAGTAGGTGCCACAAGCGTTAATGATTCTGGGACAAATATGTGCCATTGCAGAAGTGCATGAGGTGCAGTTCGTTTTTACAGTGTTGCAGGACCTTTCTCAAAGGCAGAATTGTGAGCAAGGTCCCGCCATGCCATCGAAAATCGGAGCGATCAACATTGGGGTTTTTTCTTCTTCAGATTCGCATCTGAAGTGACACACACAATCTTGCTCGCTGACTGAAACGATCAGAATTACAGATCCCAAACATCAACGAGGGCTTAATGGCGTGTCAAGGACCTTTCTGTTTTAGTAGTGGGCCATTTCCCTCACAGTCGGATCGCTATTACTTCATCCGTATAGCGTTTGCACTCCATCTTCACTTCACCTCGGCTCTCCCCGGGAACTGAGTATAAAGTCCGACTGTCACTTTACATTCCACAGACCCTGCCGGTCATGAAAATGACGTCATATGCTAAAGAGCGCCCTCGACGAAAGTGCAAAGCAAGCGCCCCCCGGGTCCCCTGAGACACGTTTCACCGACCGGGCGAGTCGTCGCAGATATCATATCCCAGGCCTATACTGCATCTGCTAGACGGCAGCGGAGACGTTACCCTCTGGTCACTTTTTACAGATACACCGATTGGCTTTAGTCTGATGCTGAAGCCACGGCCTCCCGCCGGGACGGCCACGGACGTGACCAGACCCGCGGGACCACGGGGTGAGGAGGACGGGGGGACAGCCCGGGGACGGTACGAGACGATTTCCGTTCGTCGGGGAGGGAGGGAGGAGGAGGAGGGGGAGGGGGCTTTTAGTAACCATGGCGATCTGCGATGCAGGTGCTGATAATTTGTTTCAAGTCTTCGGGCTTCTGGTCACTCTGTGGAAGGACAACTCACGACAGGGGCGTCGGGGGAATCGACGCAGAGAGAGCTGAAGGGGAAAAACCGATGCAGTCTATAGGACGAGTGAACGTGAACTGAACGCTCTGTCGTGGTGGGGCTGTTTGTTTCAAAATGCCGATTATGGATACAATCTGTGTAATTGAAATGTCCTTGTTGACGGTTGGGGGGGACAAGGACGGAGTCCGTCTTTTCTCTGACCTCCACTGGGGAAAGGGACTCTGCCGTTTCGACGTTTCCATCCTATGCAAATGGAGATATCATCTAAAAGACATAGCCTATGCACTCATGCTCACACTCGATTCTGCCGAGAAATAAAAGTTCGGCTGGGATCGAAAGGTCGGGCCCCTTTAAAATGTCTGACTTTGGTTATTCAAATCAGGATTGTGCAGCATTGTTATCACCTTTGGTCTGGATGCAGTATATTGATGCAAAACGAACGGCCACGAGTGGACCAGGAGTTGAGAACCCATGCATGAAGTCGTATAATTTACCGCACTATACGCAGTTGTCGATTTCACTGAACTCGTCGTACCGGTAACTCACGATCAATCGCAAGACGATGAGCGATGCACAGAAACCACACGGCCCATCACAACTTACGATGGGCTATCCATCGTAAGTTGACTTACGATGCACCGTAGGCCTTTGTGAAATCCAGCCCAGCGCTCCAGTACCTGGACTGTCCAGCCCGTCTGTGAGGTCCTTCCCAAAAGTAAACTATACCTCTGCCGTGGATGGGCGCTCATGCTAGAGGCATTCAACCATTGATCACCGTATATTTTCTCCAGAACCACGAGCTGGTCGATGTCGTGCAGTGGACTTTGATTTGCAAGGAAGCGGATTGCCGCGGTCAGTCGTATAGGTAAACATTTGCTTTGGTAAAGAGCAATTCGGTGGGTTCCTTGCAGAAGGGCAGAAGGGAAACAGAAGGTCGCTTTTGATAATGCCCGATTTTATCATATCTACATGCGCTTCACTCCTATCCTATCATAAATATATTACGTCATGATGACGTAACAACCTAATTGTAAAATGCCGTAAACGGACCAGACGAAACTTGGTCCCAGCAGAAGGGCACCGAAGTGATATCAGCATTCGAACGCACTCATGCCCTTTCGCCGGGCACCAGACGAACTGGACTCCTGCCAAGAGCTGTAGAGATCTCCAAGAGATCCCTTTATCCGACGTGATCTTTCCTAAAATGCCAGGTCGGGTATATTTACCGGTGGTATAGACCACATCGTACCCTAGGGTGATGTAGGCTCGAGGCAGGGGCCCTTACATGCACACTCTTTGCGACTTCGCTAATCGATGGCACACGGAATACGCATATAGATAATGGCCTTTCCACACAGGCTGAGAAACAAACCGCACGAATCAGCCCCACGGCAAACATCGGATTGGTCTTCCTGCTGATAACGATCAGAATCTCCGAGTCTCTGCAGGATGTACGTGGCTTGTATGCCAATATTGCCATAATCGTGTGCCCAGACTCGGAGTCATTGGGACACTCTTTTGCCGACACTCATCCCGGTATCAATATCCGAAGCATAGTCCCTTCTTCACCATCCCCACCTTGGCCGGATTGCCCTTCGTGAACAAGCCATGAACCCCAGAATGGGTTTCTGAGAATGGGTTTCTGAATCTGAACCCCCCTCTAGATATCCGTCTTTAATTAACAAATCCGTTCCAACCATTGATCTGTGACGGATCAATATATGAACATTTATAATTTATTGGTTAATAGCGAGTAAACTAGAACACAATAATGGTAATACAATGCACTGTGGTATTCTGAATCGGTATCGCACGGGGAAATAATACAATATCTACACAGGAAATTGAATTTAAGAATCTCCTGAAATTCACCGTTCGAGTTGGGAGAATCTGATTGATTACACGCGGGCATTAAAACGATAACACCAGGGCAAGAGTCGAGGAAATGGTGAATGTATTACAGGGAGCTATCCACGTGGCAGAATATAGTTTCCCGAATCCGCATCCGGAGGGACCAAAATGTCGACCGTGAAAAACAAAATCCCGCGCAAACACGAAGAGAGATGAAATATACGAGCGGGCCCATCCGATCCCGACGGGAACGGATGAGCGTGTAACCGTGATATTCCCGCCCGTCTGGGCCCGGCCGAGGAAATGAAGGACCCCGGTATCAAGCCCGCAAACAAACAGCCCGGCTCGTGTTGCAGTCCAATAAAGTCGTCCACAATTCTCAGCTGTATAGTGTTTCAAGTGGGCGGTCTGCGGAGGCCACTCGAATAGGAGAATTGCGATGAAGCGCCCCGCCCCTTCTCCCCACCCCCTTTTCACCATTCCTCCCCACCTCTTCCTCCACCCCTTCTTCCCTGGCCCTCTCCTTCTCCTCACCCCTACCCCCACCCCCTTCGCCAATCCCCTTCTCCCCATCCCTTCTCCCTACCCCTTCTCCCCATCCCTTCTCCCTACCCCCTTCTCCCCATCCCTTCTCCCTACCCCTTCTCCCCATCCCTTCTCCCTACCCCTTCTCCCCATCCCTTCTCCCTACCTCTTCTCCCCATCCGTTTTCCCTACCCCTTCTCCCCATCCGTTTTCCCTACCCCTTCTCCCCATCCCTCCTCCCTACCCCTTCTCCCTACCCCTTCTCCCTACCCCCTTCTCCCATCCCTTCTCCCTACCCCTTCTCCCCATCCCTTCTCCCTACCCCTTCTCCCCATCCCTCCTCCCTACCCCTTCTCCCTACCCCTTCTCCCTACCCTCTTCTCCCCATCCCTTCTCCCTACCCCTTCTCCCCATCCCTTCTCCCTACCCCTTCTCCCCATCCCTTCTCCCTACCCCTTCTCCCTACCCCCTTCTCACCATCCCTTCTCCCTGCCCCCTCTTCCCACCCCTTCTCCCTACCCCTTCTCTCTATCCCGTCTTCCTACCCCTTATTCCCTCCCCTTCTCCTTTCTCCCCACCACTTATCTCCACCCTTCTCCCCAACTCCTTTCCCCAACCCTTCACCCCACCCCTTCTCCCCACCCTTTACCCCACCCTTTACCCCACCCCTTCTCCCCACCCCCCTCCCCATACCCTTTCCCCTACCACCTTTCCCCCCACCCCTTATCCTTACTCCATCTTCCATCCACCTTTTCCCCACCACTTCTCCCTATCCCACCCCTTTCTCCCCAGTTTTCCCCTCCCCACATCGTATTATTGTCTCAGAGTTCACTGACTCCTTTGTGGTCGGGTGCAAAACCATAGTCTTTCTCTGTCAACAATTTATTCCAGACTTCGTCGAAATAGGAATTTTGCATTTTCGAATTACTTGACAATCATTCGCACCCTAGTTTGTCGTTTTTATTACTGCTTGAATTGATAGCATTTAGTGATTTACCTTTTCAATCTTCACAAGACCTGGCCCTAAACAAAGCATACATATCCGGCTGTCTGCCGATGGCGGAGGTATTGCTGACGTCATCGGATGTCACCTTACGCCGCATTAAAGGGGCATTACGTCCGCGCTTCAAGGCAACGTGTCCATTCAAGTCGGATCTTGTACAAGTATCCAACTTCGGAGGAAGATGAACGGAATATACATGCATAGAGTGACGACACCATTACATCATTTCATTGATATAACATTAAAACATTAAAACAAAACTCTTGCCACAATGATCTGATCACAGGATGCACTCAGACGTGCTTCGGGGGTGAATCTGGGATGCCGCTGCTTCTGCCACCGAATTAGTCTTAAAAGCAACTCTAATAAGGATTGGCCTCTGGAGGGACGGTCGGTGGAACGTATATAGGCGGATTATTCGACTCGGCTTCCTTGTACAGGGAGACTACTTTGCATTACACGTACACGTACACAGGGCGGCATGCATGAGATGACTTGGGCATGCATGTGCACACGGCGGAGGACGGAAGGATCCTTTATACAAGTTCCAGTGTAATGGTGAGATACCTTCGGGTACATAACCGCAGGATGGGTCACAGCTAAAGGTCTAACGATGTCCGCGACAGACACCTCGAACATAGGCGGTGCTGTGGGCTATCGGGGGGCTAATAGCAAGAGACAGATCAGGCAAGCATCATGGTAAACAAAACAAAAAAGATTAATTGTTTGAGGAGAGATGTCGATCCCTAGACTTGCCAAATAAAGAAATGCACGGGATAGACCTTTCACACATGGGTAAAAACCAATGGTCTCTCGAGACCAATGACCGTCTATTGGCAAGTATAGTTCTCTTGCTCGATCCGAACGCAGACATCCGAGTAAACACCCACAGGCTTCTTCGTCTTCTTCTTCTTCTTCGTGCGTATGAGACTGTTGCTGTTGCTGCTGCCTCTGGCTGTTGACGTTCGCCTGACGGACCAGGTACCAGGGCTTACCACTGGGAGGTCGACAACTTGAGCCTATGGAAGCACGGGCTTACGAGCGGGAATTTACCCCCCAAATCTCGTTCAAGGGTCTTCCAGTTAAGACAACCCCCAGGAAAGGGTCGCTCGAATCTGAAGACTCCTTTAAGACTCTTGCCATCTTCCACCGGCTGATGTTTGTTTTCAAGTGAAGTCCGTATAAAGCCTGCTTATTTTTTTTCTCCCCTGAACCGATCTGACGCCAGTTCCACTACCAATGGCGAGAGGAGCTTCCGTACAAAAAACAGTTCAGCATGGCTGATGTGTTTTCTATTGGCCCGTGGCGTTTGGGTGATTTCTTTTTAGTGCACTGTCACCTTCAGATCTTTCACCTCAAAATGTTTGCTTTTCGCCCGGTGTATATACTTTCTAATGCCCTGCTCTTTCTTTCCTGTCCTTGTTCCATACACTCCAATGGAAGACCGATGACCTCAGGCTGGTTTGGTGCTGTAGAATAATGTCCAATCTATATCTGCCTCCATTTCCATCAAGTCAGGTTGTATTTTATAGTAACGGTAACTACTAGGTATACTAGTTACTAGTTACGGTGGTCAAGTGGTTAAGACGTCTGCACTAGAAAGCAGGAGTCGCGGGCTCGAATCCCGCCCGCGCTGCCTGAAATCGTTTCATCAGGCATCGGGCAAAGCACTGGGCATTCAGTGTTCATCACGTCGAGCAGGGCGAAACATCATTGAATCACATTCTCCTCGAAACGATATCATGTTATATCTATGGTACTAGGTATACCTTTTTTCCCATTGTGGGAAAGTATTGTGCAGTACATGGGCTGCGGATGCTACACGGCTGTTGGATACGGTCTGATCATGATCTGCGCACCGTCTTATTGCTAATCGTATTTACGTTAAACATGAACCTACTTCTTCAATCTCCAATACATATGCCTACACTATCACAGTATTTTTCACACATACCTCGAGGCCTCTGGCCTTAAAAGTGCACGTATGGGCTGTGTGTTTAAACAGTTGTAAATACAGTTTTACCTTCGTATTGACACAGAAATATATCAACCCCTGAACTGGAAAACGTTTCACCTCATGCAAACGCTAATGCCTCGGCCTTAACCCGTTAATCTGCACGCATATGTTCAATGTTTAAGGGTATTGGTCCAGCGGTTGTACTGTGGATAATACACCGTAGATGTTTGTCGCACTCTAAATCGATTCAAGGGATTTGCTCAGTGTCATTTCGCTCGTCTGCCCTATCGCGTTCATCCCAGAATGCACCAAAGTCAAAAGGTCGCCTCCACCTGCATCGATTATTTACGCTTCCGACACCAACCGTTTCACGACGAAAACACTCGAATGTCGCCGTGAGCATAATACATCGGATATGCGCAGTCTACAGTATGGCCTCGCACGTGCGATGGGAAGGTATCTGTCCCGTGCTTCGACACTAGACCGGCGGGTTAGTCTCCATGGGCTGGGCTGGGCTGGGCTCGGGCCTCTTGCCATCCGGGCGTTCCCGTCACCGATCTGCGGCGCATCGGGGGGATGATGGTCGCACAGCTGTGTGGGTGATGGACAGTGTAGCCGGATCGATAGATACGTGGAACCCGATCAGGGATAGGGCCGACGGCGTGTGGATCGTGCCGTGGAGCAAGGTTCCCTGCCGGATCAGGATTTACCCTCCCAACTACGGTGGCCCATTGATTACACATGCAATTTTTTTTATCATAATGTCAAGGTTATCCCTCAATAAACTATATATAAGTCTGGTTTATTTGTCAGTATTCAATAATATGAAATACAGTACAATCTGTAAAATTATAATTATAGTTGGGATTACAACAAGGAAATACCGACATGTAGGTAAAAGGTGAAGCAAGGTGAAACTGACGTTCGATCTTTACTAGAGTCGATTTGTGTAGCTTCAAAAGGATGTCATGGACACAGACGGTTAGTTTTTTCTAAATCTTTTTCAGAGCTATAGGATTAAGGCGTTCTGTATCGCTCTGGTTGATAAGGTTTTAATGTAAAAATTGAAGTACCTAATATCATGGAGGTAGGACCATGCTAATATAAACTAGATGTGTTGACGACTCCGACCAGGCTCCTGTGGGCTGCGACAGCTGTCATGCCTGGGGTCATTGATACGTCTCGTACTCAGGTTGTCTACTGTTGGGCAGATAAGGGGATGTGTGCGATGGCCCTGTCTCCCCTATGTATCCAGTCAACGGATGTGGGGAGAGAATGGGTCGGTGCGCGATGACCCTGTCTATCAATAATTATATTCAGTCATCTGGTGTGGGTAGAGAAAGGATCGGTGTGCGATGACCCTGTCTACCAATAATTATATTCAGTCACCTGGTGTGGGTAGAGAAACGATCGGTGTGCAATGACCCTGTCTACCAATTGTATTCAGTCACCTGATGTGGGTAGACAAATGGCTGTTGTGTGATGACCCTGTCTGCCAATTGTATTCAGTCACCTGATGTGGGTAGACAAATGGCTGTTGTGTGATGACCCTGTCTACCAATTGAATCCAGTCACCTGATGTGGGTAGACAAAGGGTCGGTGCGCGATGACCCTGTCTACCAATTGTATTCAGTCACCTGATGTCGGTAGACAAAGTGTCGGTGCGCGATGACCCTGTCTACCAATTGTATCCAGTCACCTGATGTGAGTAGACAAAGGGTCGGTGCGCGATGACCCTGTCTACCAATAATTACATTCAGTCACCTGATGTGGGTAGAGAAAGGGTCGGTGCGCTATGACCCTGTCTACCAATTGCATTCAGTCACCTGGTGTGGGTAGAGAAAGGATCGGTGTCTGATGACCCTGTCTACCAATTATATTCAGACACCTCATGGGGGTAGACGAATGGCTGTTGTGTGATGACCCTGTCTACCAATTGTATTCAGTCACCTGATGTGGGTAGACCAAAGGGTCAGTGCACGATGACCCTGGCTACCAATTGTATCCAGTCACCTGATGCGGGTAGACAAAGGGTCGGTGCGCTATGACCCTGTCTACCAATTGCATTCAGACATCTGATGGGGTAGACAAAGGGTCGGTGCGCGATGACCCTGTCTACCAATAATTATATTCAGCCATCTTGTGTGGGTAGAGAAAGGATCGGTGTGCGACGACCCTGGCTACCAATTGTATTCATTCACCTGGTGTGGGTAGCTAAAGGGTCGGTGTGTGATGACCCTGTCTACCAATTGTATTCAGTCACCTCATGGGGGTAGACGAATGGCTGTTGTGTGGTGACCCTGTCTACCAATTGTATTCAGTCACCTGATGTGTGTAGACAAAGGGTTGGTGCGCGATGACCCTGTCTACCAATTGTATTCAGTCACCTGATGTGGGTAGAAAAATGGCTGTGTGATGACCCTGTCTACCAATTGTATTCAGTCACCTATTGTGGGTAGACCAAAGGGTCAGTGCACGATGACCCTGGCTAGTCACCTGATGTGATCAGACAAGTTTATTTTTGTAAATATAGGTACGTCCATTCATGATATTTCTATTATAAAAATCTAAATCTTTCGGATACAACTGTAAGCCCCGAGCATCTCGTATATGATAAAAAAACTTCTAATTCTTCCATGAAATCCAATTATATGTATTCGAAGGAACTAAATTGTCCCCGTATGCCGATGTTTCCCCAGATGCTGTATCGAATGGAGTGCGAGTTAACCAGTGAATGTTTCCCCATCGCCCGCTGCGCTGCGGGCAGGAACAGCACTTCCTCCGCGTTTCTGGGTTTTTTTTCTCCTCGTGGGAAGAAACAATGTGCTGTTAGAGACGCGGCGACGCCAGTATGATAGTACCCCTGGCAAACATTTAGCTTCAATGTCAACACGGACTGTTTATAACAGAAAGTGATCGGTGCAATGCCTTTAAAACATTGCCCAAAGAATGATGAGAGAGGATTTACGCCAGAATGCTGTCATTTTTTTCGGACAGCGTTTCACTCTGGTCGCGTGACTCGAACTTATACACGACAACTGGTAATCGGGTTTCCTCGTATGAGGAACCAGTTGTTGATCTGCAAGGTAGTCAATACTTTTCATCTGAAGTGCATGACTTGCGTGACGCTTTGTGCGCATGCGCTTCGTTATAGAACAGCTGCTAAATGCACGAGCTTCTAGCACCCCCCCCCCCCACGTACACACAAAACCCCGGCTTAGGCTCAGACTCCGGATTTGTATCTATGTCTTCCATCCATTTCAAAGTCCCCCAATAAAAAAAAACCGCATTTATTTTGCTTGAGCTGTGGAGAAGACGCTCCTTTTGAAAACAAAAACAGGATCTGAAGGATTCCGCAGTGAATCCTACTCTCTAATTTCAGCCTTTTTTGTTAACGGAGACGAAGCGAGGATTGGGGAATAAGCCATGGGTTTCTGGAAATAAAGGCCCGAGTCCACTAAACCAGCGCGGCCCATTCACATTCCACGGAGTGATTCATTAGGTAAAGACTATTTGATCTCCCGTTAAAGAGTGCGCGGTACGTCTCTGCAAAACAAATTCCAAAGCGTGTCTTTCGTTCTTGGTAAAGTCAACCGCACAGAATCGCGTATAGGCTTGCCGTGAATCTGCCAAGTGACTGAGCTATGAACTCTCGTTAATATACATGTGCTCGTATAATATCAACAGAAGCATCTGTCACAAAAGGGCGGCACTGTGTCCAACACCCTGTTTATTTTCGGGGACATGGTTGAGACTTCTAAACAATCGCTCAGCCATCCCGGCAGTTTATTTATCTCAGCTCCATTTGAGCGCAGAGCAATCAATTAAGAGCAGAGAGCGAATAGTTCAGATAATGAGCCGCCGACTCGAATCTAATTGTACAAACGCCGAGAACGAGGATGAGTGTTCCGAGTATAACCAGTGGCGCATGCGCACTGAGAACCGTGCCGCACACGACGACGTACAGACGCTGCATGCACGTATATAGACTTGTCCTCAAACCGCTACGAACATAAACTATTGTCTTGACACTGACCAGAGCCAAAGAATGCTACAAAAGAAAACCAAATGCATTCGGCGAAAGGGGAGCTTCTCACTAAAAACATATAACGTATGCCTATTGGTGCTGGGTCCCATATAAAATACCCATCGCTTTGAACTGACGAGCCACTTGCGTGAATGAACTTTGAAGTGAATGATACCATTTTGGCAGTCTCTCGGGTCATTCGGCACTGAAATGTGAATCCGTCCCATAAATATGTATATGGTTTCACAATTATACAACGTTCATATAAGGAACGGCGCATCCTGCAAGCTGGCCTATCAGTTTCCTACTCTTTAAATATTGATAGATAGAATAGAACCGTTTCGGATTTCCGCGAGCCTCACAAAGATTAAAGCAGGCCGGCGTGTGACCGAGGAGACTAGAACGATTCCAGAGTAGACACGTCGGTACGTCACGGCCCAGAAACAAGATTGTTTCACACGGTGCGCTGACAAAGGAAATATCATTGTGATATATTTCAACATTTCTTACTTTATTTTGTACCCTGAATTCTATGGCTCAATAATAATACATACATTACATTGTTGTGAGTCACTTTTCAGGATGAACGTATTTGGAATACGTGCATGCTGCTGAAATAATTTCCAGGTCTTCCGGGAGATTGCTTACATTATACAAGTTAAACAGCCATCAAGGTCCCTTGACTGATTTGTTACATACATTTACGTACATTTACGTATTTTTTTTTTGTTATATCCGACCATGTTTTTTTTTATTACGCGAGCCAAGTCTGGCACAGCACAATTATTAGTAAATATTTATCAGACAGAATTGAACATTATATACCAAGACGGGCCTGTCATATTGTCATTGGTTATAGCTACTCCAATGCCTTGCAAGTTCCCAGAATTTATTCGTTATACAGTAGATGATTTTTTTTTTGCTTTAAAACTTTGGTACGAAATTGATGCATTTTGGCCGATTTAGACATATGCCTCAGTCTCAAAAATCAGATTGCTTATAAGCCTGGGAACCTAAGAAACATCCCAAGTGGTGGTGGTGGTGGTGGTGGTGGTGGTGGTGGCGGTGGTGGTGGTGGTGGTGGTGGTGGTGGTAGTGGTGGTG
Source organism: Luidia sarsii (assembly GCA_949987565.1). Lineage (NCBI taxonomy): Eukaryota > Metazoa > Echinodermata > Asteroidea > Paxillosida > Luidiidae > Luidia > Luidia sarsii. Next base: position 25,731,787 of record OX465102.1, on the reverse strand, counting down.
GTGGTGGTGGTAGTGGTGGTGGTGGTGGTGGTGGTGGTGGTGGTGGTGGTGGTGGTGGTGGTGGTGGTGGTGGTGGTGGTGGTGGTGGTGGTGGTGGCGGTGCCGGTGGTGGCGGCGGTAGTGACGGTGGTAGTGGTTATGGTGGTGGTGGTGGTGGTGGTGGTGATGGTGGTGATGGTGGTGGTGTTGGTGGTGTTGGTGGTGGTGGTAGTGGTGGTGGTGGTGGTGGTGATGGTGGTGTTGGTGGTGGTGGTGGTGGTGGTGGTGGTGGTGGTGGTGGTGGTGGTGGTGAGACTAAGAGACTACAGATCAGATCAAAGTGAAGGGCATATCAGTACACCGAGGGCACGAAAACACACGACCCCACCACACGCACCAGATTAAATTCCAGTCTTAGGAAATCTCGACTTGACGTGGCAAGAAAATCACGCCACGGAAAATCCGTGCTCAACTGCACCACACTCAACGACGAGCCTAAAAAAGAAGGGGAACGAGGGATCCAAACGAGGCTGATGCCACGTGCTTTGTGAACCACGTCTTCCGGTCGCGAAGAAAACACGGGAGATCGGGGAGAACGAGGACGTGGAGATGGCGCACTGACGAGGGTACGTACGTCGGCGCCCGGGTAATCGAGTTGCACCGGGGCCGCGGTTCGCCGGGGTCGGCCGGCGCTGGTGATGATGAGTTGGAGGACGAATGGAGTGCTATGATAAACGCAAGACCAATCATTATTCGGTGCGCCTATTCCAGAACACGAACATGAGGGCTAGCACGATACGGTGGCTCGTGTTTCCTGTGCTCTTGGACGAAGCATTTTTTATTGGGGAGGGGAAGGGGGCAACACCGGGATGAATATTCATGCGGGAAGTTGGGCGTTAAATGGACCTCTACGGATGCACGACGACAACGGTTGAAAGTCAAGACCTCGCGCGCACCAAGAATGGTGAGCGCACTCTTTGAATTTCGAACTCGCCACGTGCAGGCTGGCACCGTATTTCTGGCAGATTAAAGTTTGTTCGCCTTCCGGATTTTGTCCTCACTCGTCACAGCATCTGTCCTCTATCATACCTAGTTGACTATATTGGGAAGGCCACCATCTAAGGGGTGGATAGCTCAGATGGAGGAGCACTCGTATGCTAATCCAGAGGTCTCGTGCTCAAGTTCTTGTGAATCTTGTCTAGTTTTCTTTGCCATTTTTTTTTTAAATCGATTAAGAAAAGAGTTTAAAGAGGTTGGGTCGTTCATAATTCGTAATCATTGTCGTACGAGCCTGGCTTTTTCATGTTTTGCGGCACAAAAATTTTCTCAGCCAATTTTTCGAATTGTTCAAAAGTTCCCAGTCAGTTTTACCTTGGATTGTTTGACTCTATCATACCTGTTCGACAACGTCGTTTGATCTCAAAACTTTATAGCGAACAGCAAGCACTCCGGTTCATGAAATGACATATTGAGTGAAAGTCGGAGCCTGATCCTCAGCCGAAAGTTTCCGAACACACCTTTATTATAGAACACCATGAAAAAAACATCTTTTCGGAGGAACGTTGAAAAGATTCCACCATTGTTGCGTGTGTCCAGATGTCTTGGGTTCAAATCCTGGTCCGGTCAAATTCTTTTCTATAAAAGGCTTCCTTACATTTCCACGAAAAAGTGCAAATCGATTTTCAAGGAGGCCCGTCTCTTTGGCGTTTCTTGGACCAGTGCCTCATCTCTCTCTATCTCTCTCTATCTCTCTCTCTCTCTCTCTCTCTCTATCTCTCTCTATCTCTCTCTATCTCTCTCTCTCTC
>OX465102.1:25638154-25729802 GCA_949987565.1 Luidia sarsii | reverse complement strand
GGTAAATGCGAATGGAACCGGAATTTCTGCAAAATGGTGTGTAGGGGCTTTAAGGCTAGTAATCATGTTTTTTTTAGAAGTCGTTTTAAAACGACCGTTGGAAATTCATGCAAAATTCCACTTTTCATGAAAATGGCAGCATTCCAAGCGCTAAAAGTTCACAGCATGTCTGATACTGGTATTTACTGCCACTTGAGTAAGTCACTTTAACAAAATCCGTTAGGTTGAAAATTTGATTTGTGCAAATAGTATGTAGGCACTTTAAGAGACCCTGTAGGTTTAATGCGTTTCTTGGGGGAATTCGGACCACGCTGGACTTTAAGGTTGGATTGGACGACTACATATTTTTAGGGGTGTTTTTTTTCAAGGGGTGATTAGCAGAGAATCCAATCCAACACCAAAGTTGAACGGAATCTGAGAGACGAAAGTCCAAATCGCAATTTACAGTCAAGCAATACGAGAACTGAGAAACTGTGTGTACAGCGTTCTACGGAGATTAGAAACTCGCTTTAGTGACCCGCAAACATCCGTCCCCTGTCGGTATTGCGCGGGAGGCAACTGGCGGAAATTCGTCAATCGCCGCTCAGGGACTGGCCCGATGCTCGACCGTTCAGCTCCCCTCACGATGACACGGGGACTTAAGCCCTATCTGCACTTTCCAGGAAACCCGAGACACGGACGCGACCAACCTCCGCAGCCAAGGCAGCATCTAGCGCAGCCTCTTCGCACTTATAAGTTCACACATCGCTGACATACGAAACCAAACTGTAACAAAACATCTCCGGCAATAGGTTGCTACAATCTTCCCCCTTCTCCTAAACGCCTACGCCCAGATTCGTCCTGCCTGTCATATCAGTACGGCGCTGCCCGAATCGATACTCCTAGCCTAGTCCCTATCGTCTGCATATCTTGGGCCATTCCGAGTCAGTGACCAGTGTGCAGCATCACGGTATCACCTCAATCTATATAGTCTGAAAGACGGTGAGAGTGATTCGTGACAGTATAAGGAGTGGTAGACTTCTTCGCCTGGAGAAGCGAATACTCACACTAGACCATACCGGGATGTTCTCGTGCCCATACCGGTGCACAGCTGCTGTACGTGAAAAAAAGGCGTTCAGGCAAGACTTGCCGGCATAGCCTATAGCCCCGCGCAATCGTCTGCTTGCCTGGTTACCGTCCCATTTCCCACCCCCGATGGAGCAGCCAGGCCAATGAGGGAAGAGTCCATGCAAACCGCCAACCCTGGCTCCACCATCTGGCAGCCTGGCTCCACCATCGAGGAAGAAGAAGATGAAGAAGAAGAAGAAGAAGAAGAAGATGAAGAAGAAGATGAAGAAGAAGAAGATGAAGAAGACTTTTTTTTTGACTTTTCAAAGGAAAACTTTATTTTCCAAATGAAATCAAAAATACAGTTAACAAATATATACAAGAACAAATAATACAAAATAAAAAATGGGAAAAAAAATCATACAATTGAAAAACAAAATAACACGGTATATTACTAAATGAAAACGAAAACATTCAATGAAAGGGAAACCAACATTCGAAAGACTTTGATGATATAAATGCATTCAATGATAAACATATCATTAATTGATGGTAATGACAATAGAAAGTAGGTAGGGTAAATATGATAAGAGTCAGATTCAATGATGTGAAAAAATAACGATTCCAATTTCAAAAATGATAGGGATAACATTCAATGAAAGAGAAAAATGTCAATGATATAGGGAAACACTTTCAGTGTTATAGGGATAACATAAAATGAAATGGAAGGAGAAGAAGAAGAAGAAGAAGAGGAAGATGAAGAAGAAGATGAAGAAGAAGAAGATGACGAAGAAGAAGAAGAAGAGGAAGAATAAGATAAAGAAAAAGAAGAAGAAGAAGAAGATGAAGAAGAATTTTTTTTCTTCAAATGGAGAGTTTGTTTCAAGTCCATTTGATACGAATTAACATACAGTACATGAAAGTAAACAAAATAATGAATATACATGCATGAACATAATAAACAGCTGAAGATCTTAGCTGAAGACAGAGGCATTACACCACGTCTCGCTAGTTTGAGCAGCTGTCTCCAGCAAAGGTCCCGTACAGACAATTAAGTCACATCAGTATGTTGAACATGATTATAATTATACAGAACAAATAATTGGTAACTGAAGATTTTGAGAAAGAAAATATGTAACAGAGAAAAATAATTTAAGTTTGAAAACAATACATTGGATACGAATTAGACAAAGAAACCAAATGGAGGTAGATACCGTAGATGATAGAGGGTTGGGGTGGGTGGGGATTTAGGCCTGAGCAAAGGAACAGTGGAGTCCCCATGTCTCGCCGAAGCAAGCAGCTGCTCCAGACTCAGGCCAGACTCAAGACGGTAAAGAAAACGGTAAAAAAAAGACGGTACAAAAAAAATGCAACAGACGTCGTTGAATTTGCCCGAAGGGCTGAGACGCTCCGACAAGTCTATAGAAAGAAACCAGGGCCGCTTTTGACAAAAGCAGACAATCATGAAGTCACTTCGGCGTGTCACGGCGCAATAATCCCTTGTGAGGTCTGATGAGGTTATTCAAGTTCGGTTCTTGTCAGGGATTCCCAATACAAAAAAGAAATACCGAGGGAGACTGAATATTGATGCAACCACGGCTCTCGGCTATGATACACGTCCTGCTTGCACTCAATCTCTATAATAGCAAAAACAAGAAGAAGTCGTGCTCTCTGAGTGCGTTTTCATCAACGGGCGAAACCACGGCTCGACCTCGAAGAGCTCGCCGTTGAAGATACCGAGAGAAGCGCACTGGATAGGAGTCGCTGGTGCAAATCTCAGCCGAGTGATCGGGCGAAAGAAATTGCACACCTGTGGTAATACATACACCGTGCTGACACTATAGCCCTGTATAGATTGCGAATATATAGCAAACGCGCAAAATATTCAATCTAAAAGAAAAACGAATCTCGGTTGGTCTTAGGTGTTCATCGGGGGGCGGTGTTGACATATTGGATCCGGGTATAGGCTATAGATCGGTCGAGACCCAGGAGGCTTATCAGTGGGTGTTTTGGGCATCGTCGAGACCCGATGATGTGACCGATGGGAGGTCCAGGCTCGTATCTAAACGATCCATGCAATATTAAAATCAAGTCTCCATTCCTTCACCTCAGTCTCCACGAGCAGCAGTGCTGAGCTATGTATAGTGTGACAGTGCCTTGCTCATTCCTTGGCAAGGGACTACGGCGTGGTTGGTATACTTCTCATCTCATGCGCCAATGCCAACGTTCACCAAAGTGTCCAGACACTCAAGGGTGACCCATTTCAGGGAATAGTTTGGCATACATGTATTAGGATGAGTTGGGGAAACAGTCCAAAAACCGTCTGACCCGTGGCCTCAAGCTGTGCTCAAATGACGTCTTTAAGTATTGGAAACAGGGACACAATGTGTTATTATACTACCAAGAAGTTAATATCTCCTTGGTTTTATACGCACAAGAAATACATGCACCATGCAGAATTGTTTTTAAAGTGTAAAGCGTGTCGGAAATACTGCCGAGGCGAAGCAGGCAGCCTAGCCCCGAGTCCCGATCCGGGTCCAAGACTTTTGCCATCGTGACTCGAGTTCGATTCCGAGACGCGAGCCACTTCAAGTCTTCTGTCCCTTTCATCTCCCCGGGCGTACGGGGACCTGGGGGGAGGGGCCTTGCCAGTCTACTGGTTGCAGCACACTGAATCAATCAAGATTGTATCATAAAGTGTGAACTCACAACCTGGGGCCGGCTCAGTGTTCAGTTTCGGAACATAGGCCCTTTATAAACGAATCGATTGATCGGGCTCGGGCTCAGGCTTCGTCTCCGTCTGGAAAAAAACCCTGAAAATCCAGGTTGTGGTTTGTCGCTGAATCTGAAAGTTTGTTGGCCTGATAAGTGCAGGCAGTATATTCACCAAGAAATGGGAGCCAAACGCTTGTCTTTAGATGCATGTGACGCTATAATGGGTGACAGAAATATGACCGAAGCCTTAGCCCGAGCCTAAGCCTCCTTTTCGTAAACGGTGATACTAAGGCTTTAAATGCAGCCATATTCGACTGTAGAAGTGGAGGGATGCTTCCCAAAATCCTTGCAGAAATTCGGCTCGGACGAGTACACATTTTAGGTGTTTTTTTTCTGGGGCGGTATAATCATCAGAAAATCCAAGAACACAGGGATTGAAAAGAATCGGAAGAATTTGGAGTGGAGTTACAAAACCTGAGGACAATTTTGGTGTGTAATAGTTCGCCTCGAAAAGCGAGGGTTTTTGTACTGCGTTCAATGGGAGCTCGATTCAGTGACCTGCAGCGTTTGATTCCGATGACGCCCGCACCTGTTACAGAAGGTATCGTTCCAGCAACGTTCATCAGTTTTTACCTCGAAATATCGAAACGATGCCGACGGTCCGCACGTATATCTAAAGGCTGGACGACTACAAATCTCCCCATATCCCTAATTCATGGCGGCTCCCGTTGAACTTTTAAATCCTACTTCCCCGGGCAATGAGCAGCGAGTCAATTTCACGGCTCGCCTCTTTCGCGGCGGGATCGTGTGCCCTGCGGTTTCCCTGTAAAAAATAAAAATAAAAATAGGACGCTCCCCACTCTAACAGAGCGATTGGAAATTGCCGTGAATGGGCTCCCTCGTTACGTGTGCGAATGCTGCCATTGAATGCTGTTACTGGCGATGTGAAAGCTTTACCCATTGTGCTTTGCGCCTGTGCTGTTCGGTGCGTAGACGCGCAGGATCGGACGATCTCGATGACCCTCGCGGTGCCAGCGCGACAGCTGGTCCTAACGGCGGGGCGAATCCGCCGGGCACGCCCCGCGGCCCTGACCCCGCGGGGCTGCATGCCTCCCACCCCGGTACCAACGACCGTGTCTGTTGCCAGCCTGCACTTGGTGATGTCAGTGAGTGACGACCCCGGCCAGCTGCGAAGTCTTCCGCATCTATCTCTTCCTGCTCTTCGTCCTCTTCGTCATCTTCATCCTCTTCATCGTCTTAATCCTTTTCCTTTTTTTCCCCACTCTTCCTCCTCCTACTCCTCTTACAAATCTGACCCCTCTACCCCTTCCTGTTTTCTGTCATCTTCCCATGTTCCTCCTCTTCCTCCTTTTCCTCCTTTTCCTCCTCTGCCTCCTCTTCCTCTTCTACATCCTCTTCCCCTCTTTATCCAGTTCCTCCTCTTCATCCTCTTCCTCCTCTTCCTCCTCTTCCTCCTCTTCCTCCTCTTCCTCCTCTTCCTCCTCTTCCTCCTCTTCCTCCTCTTCCTCCTCTTCCTCCTCTTCCTCCTCTTCCTCCTCTTTCTCCTCTTCCTCCTCGAGCGTCCCCTTCCTATTTTTCGTTCTCTTCCCCTCTTCCCCTCCTCCTCCTTTCCCTCCTCTCACTCCTCTCACTCCACTTTTTCCTCCCGGCCTCATATTTCTCTTCTGCCTTCTCCTCCCCTCTTACCCTAAATTGGTGTCATCTCCCTCCTTCTCATACTGCCCTTCCCCTGGTGTTTTTTCCGTCTCCCAATTTCCCCTTGTCTTTATCCTGTCCTTTCTTCCCCCTCACGCCCCAATCTATACATAATGCATTTTTTGGATGCTAAGAAGAGTCATCCACATAAGGGCCTGCAATGTCACAGAATAGAGGACCGCGAATCTCAACACGACGCCCCTAATTTCAATCAGTTTCAGACTCTAAACTGTAGCGAGTCAGAGTTCTCAAGGGTTGCAGCTTGGTTCGAAAACATGAACAGAATGTGTTCTAATCAACGCGAAGGGTATAGCGACTTCCTGTGTTGACGTCTACCCGACAGCATAAGAGAGAGCCCCTCTCGTTTTCTTCCCATCTCTCCCCCACCCTCCCTCACTCCCTCGGGAAATCTACCTGAGTCCTAGCCGCGCATCCCACACGCCAGTATACAATACCAACCGCTCGCCGCGTTTGAGCGCTGCAGATCACCGCTCGCACAGCCGTGCCCTGGAAATTAAAGCACGACATTATGCGCGGATCAAGTCGGCCGAAACACCGCGGCGGCTCCCCACCCCCCACCCCCTGTGGGACACACCAGCATCCACTCATGAGCTACCGGCCGAAGTCCTCTGCTTCCCGATTCAAGGGTGGGGGAGTGGTGGGGAAGGGTATACGACAGAATTTCATTTGCAGGCTGAGCGCTCGGATTGAGCAGACTGCCGTGCCTGGATTGGAGCTGCATGCATGTCGTTGGTAGGGTTTTTGCTTTGTCCTTCTTTTCTCGGCGGTTGTCGAAATGGAATTTGGGCTGTGACCCGTCCCCTCACTTCAACTGGCAGGAAGGGCAGCCGTGGTCATAAATTGCGCACGGCACGGCCGTCAAGAGTTTCGCCTCATATAACTGCGGGGTCTTTTGTCGCCGTGCCGTGCAGTATAGCCACGAGCGGTGCATAATTATTCGGATTGAGCGACGAAGAAGTGCCATATGAGGGTCTGTCAGGACCCAAATGGATCAATTTCGGTAATCATTATTCAAAGAGAGCTCAGACGGCAAGAGCGCCGGGTCGCAAACCCAGAGCTCTCAGCATTGCTTCCCGGTCCAGTTGTTTTATTTTTCAATAGTTCCCAGTCAGTTGGGACTTCATTTTGTTTGACGAAAGAATGGAGGGCCAATATGTAATCCGTATTGGGTAGATTTAATCTAGGGGGTCTTAGGACAGAGATTAAAACAATTCTTCATACGGTCAATATAATAATCCATACAAGACCAATTAGCCTAACCCAAATCATGGACTGACCTACAAAGGATGAATATAGGGTAAAGTCATACACGACTCAGGTCGAAATCAGTCCATCGAGATCAATACCCAGTCAGACGACCGCTGTATTATAGGCCTAACCCGATAGAGATATTAAGACAGGGAATCCGACAGTCCCAAATACTCGTTCATTCCTGCCTCTTGAATGTCGCATCAAACGTGCTCCACCCGCAAAGGAATCTCGAAACGATTCAATTATTTCAGTCCAGCAATCCGATCAGCAATTCTATCAGCGGTGCTAAATCCCCTATATAATTATGCGTGTTCTTCTATACGTGTGTGTGTGGGGGGGGGGGGGGCTTGTCTTTGCATTTGGTTCCGGCCTAAGGGCGGAATAGTGGATCACACTCACCCGTGCTTCTACTCGGATCGCTGGGTACCAGCCCTCTGGTGTGGATTATAATGGTCGTGGCGGCGGGGGCGAGGGCGCTGGGGGAAAAAAAGAAGAAGAATACTCACAGCTGCCGCAATCCGACAGATCTTTAGCCGGATTCATGCCCGAAATCCCCTTCCCCAATCCCCATGCTTAGTGCAAGTCCCTGCCGCAAATCGTTCCGTCTATTAACAGCCAGATATACCCAACTATCACGCCGATCCCTCACACACCCGCCTCCGGTTACCCTCTCCTGTGTAGTCAAGGTCGACCTCGGGCGAAGCTTCACTCCATTTCTCCGCTCCATGACGAAAACTGAGGCAATGTTTCATATTTCAATTTCAACAGAAGTGCCGGCGCCGTAATTCGCAAAAATGTCGCAAAATGCTATACTGACTAAAATAACAAAAATGTATTCTCCTGATGATTCTCCAGAGCATAATATGGCCGGAACGTCGAGCTACCACTCAGGTTCTTTTCAGAACCATACCTCTTCTTTAAGAGACCTTATCACTGCAAACCCTCCTAAGAAACCATTAGATGAATAGTTCCACACAGGCTGTAGCTTCATTCTGATACAAAAACATGTGGTTAACTTGTGGTTGACTTGTGGTTGACTTGTGGTTGACTTGTGGTTGACTTGTGGTTGACTTGTGGTTGACTTGTGGTTGACTTGTGGTTGACTTGTGGTTGACTTGTGGTTGACTTGTGGTTGACTTGTGGTTGACTTGTGGTTGACTTGTGGTTGACTTGTGGTTGACTTGTGGCAAACTTGTGGCTAACTTGTGGCTAACTTGTGGCTAACTTGTGGTTAACTTGTGGTTAACTTGTGGTTAACTGTTGGTTAACTGTTGGCAATTTTTGAACAACGTTGGTGGACCGATTGGTTAAATATTGGCTGAGGTTCTTTCACTGTAAGGTACAGCTGCTAGCTGACATTTTAGTCATTGTATTCCTGTCTAAGGCGCTTTTGGACCGGGGTAACCTCGGTCTCCACTCACCCTCCACTCAGGCTCGTCCAATAACTACGCTGCCCGTGTACGTCTACGAGCCTCGCCGCAGGAACAGGATGGCGCGTATATAAGCAGTCCCGACGCCGCGTCGAGCGGCTCGTTATAGGGTGTGTGAAGTGCTGCCAGCTGGAGGAAGCACCGTGGGCTTCAACGGCTGGTGTCAATATAATACACCTGCCCAATGGTGTTACTGTTAAACCGGCCGTCCATCACGGGCGGCCGGACGGAGAGACACACCGCCACCAGGGGAGGCGGGGACTTTACGCACAGCATGGTTCCGAAATTAGATTGCCGGATGGAATGGGGAAAATGACAACAAGCATTCATGTGCTGAAATGCACTCGACATTTTGGGGCCCTCTATTTTTAGCCGTGTATGGGTCTGTTGATGCATGTTTGGTCGTCTGTTTCCTGTCCGCTTGATTGCCCTGTCTGTCTGCTTGCTTCTTTTGATTTCTCCTCTCGTTTCTCTTTCTTCTTTCTCCCACTCTCCATTCTCTCTCTCTTTTTTTTCTCCCAGTCTTGCTCTCCCTCTACGCCTCTCTTATTCTCTCTCACTCTCTCTTTCTCCCTCCACCCTCTCTCAGACTCATTCACTCCCTCTCTCATTCTCTCTCTCATTCGCTCTCTCATTCTCTCTCTCTTACATTATATAGTTCTCCCTCTCTCTTGCTCTTTCTTTTCTTCCTAGCTCTTCCTCTCTCTTTCTCTCTCCCCCAGGCCATCCGCCTCTCTCTCTTTCTCTCTCTCTCCACCCTCCAAGCTCATTCTCTACCTCCCTCTCGCTCTTTCTCTCTCTCTATCTCTCTGTCTCTCTCTCTCCCTCTCCCCTCTCTCTCTCCCTCTGATCTCTCTCGATCCCTCTCTCTCTCTTTCTTTCCCCATCTCTCTCTCCCTTCTCTCCCTTTCTCTCTCCCCTCTGATCTCTTTCTGATCTCTCTGTCTCCCTCTCCCCCCTCTCTTTCTCTCTCTCTCTATATATATATATCCCCTCTCCCCCCCTCTCTCTCTCTCCCTTTCCCTCTCTCTCCCTTTCTCTCACTCACTCTCTCCCTCTCACTCTCCCCTCTCTCTCTCACTCTCCCCTCTCTTTCACTCTCCCCTCTCTCTCTCTCTCTCTTTCTCTCACTCACTCTCTCCCTCTCACTCTCCCCTCTCTCTCACTCTCCCCTCTATCTCACTCTCCCCTCTCTCTCACTCTCCCCTCTCCCTCTCACTCTCCCCTCTCTCTCACTCTCTCTCTCAACTTCGTAGGATTCTCAATTGGGCGGTAAACAGCAAGCCTGGACAATAAAAGCGCCATGTGACGGCCTAAGGCAATGGAAAACATCCTCCTCGTGTACTTTCCCCAACGCTACCGAGTGCAACTCTCACGCGCCATTTGCCCCAGATTCCCTGCCCGCCCATTGGTCGAGGAATTCTGCCCGCGGCGTTGTCCAGAGGGCCACGCACAGTGCCGAATGCCGTGCGCTCACAGAGAGAGAATAAAAGGGCGCCCTAATTAACGTCTGGCCGCGTGGCCACGAATGCGGCAGACAATTTGCATGCAATGAGGACGCCGTATCATGTGAATGGTAAACGTCTATTGCATGACCGTCACTTGGGCAACGGCTGCAGCAATTTCAAGCATTGGGCGCACTTTAACAGTACTGTCACGGTGTGAAGAAGTTCCCTCACCTCTTTCTCACTCCGCCCTCGCTTGTTTGGTTAGGACGTATCGGTTTGTCCTACTGCATCCGTTAGGAGTGCCTTCCCCGTAACTCTAGCAGGCCGTTAGCGTCGTCGCCGACGCACTGTCCCGCCGAAAGAATCGGCGGCGTGCCGGTGACTTCGATCAGACGAACGTCGCCCGATACATATTAGGACGGACTTCTCGCTCCATCAAATTTAAGACGCGCCCATCGTAGAAAAAAACCGGCACCAAGACTTATCTTCGACCAAACAGGATCTTGCATCGATCCAAGGTGAACATTTGAGTCGGAAGAGTTGTATTGATTCAATGAGGGTTTGCCCTGCTCGACGTAATAGACACTGAATGCTCAGTGCTTTGCCCAGCTTTGCCCTTTGCTCTCGTGAAGACGTAGAAAGCATGAGTCGCGCAGGCATCGAGCAAAGCACTGATGAGCATTCAGGTCTTATTACGTCGAGCAGGGCAAACCCTCATTGAATTACATTCCCCTCGACGCAAAACGTCAGGTTGTATCTTTGTCACAAGAGTTGATGCGTCCATTTTCTATTTAAGTATTAGATGGCCTCGCGTTTCTATCCCAGCAGGAAACATTGACTTTGGGATTTACGCAACGTAATTTAAAAAACAAAATGTACTCGACTGAGATTCGAACTTGAGACCAGAGCTATAATACCTCAAATTAAGCTATACAGGTCTTAGTTGGCGGAATTCCCAAGGAGCGCCACGACAATTTAAAAATATTAACCACTATAACTACCGCATAATCTCTTGTTTTCATTCAGATGCAAACAATTAATGTTAACCTGGCTTCTGCAGCTTGGGGGTTCGTCGATTTCGTAAGACTTTGACTTGACTTGACTTTATTCGAATATCAAATGATCAAAGCAGTTTCAAAAAGTTACATGACATATCAAAAAAAAAATTTAGTCAATCAAAGCAAAGATATTGATATTCGGGGAGCCCGTAAGAAGCAAGGCTTGTCTGGTACTGGCTCCCTGGAGAGATAGATTAAGTTAATATAATAACATAAACGGTAAAGCAACACGCAGAAAAGCTTGACGTTTGAGTTGAAAAATGACATGAAAATGAAATAATCATCAGATGATAATATTATATTAATTAAGTATCTGTAGATAGGAACCAATTATTTGTGGCAGTAATTTACTTGGAACCAAACAATTCAATAAAAGGTTTTAATAAACAGCATATAGATTTACTTATCAGGTACATTAAGCGTGTTTTCAATAAGAGAGAGAAATTGAGTATCGAAAATGTGATACAATTGATGCAAACGAAGAAAGGAAGAAGGTTTGCCCTGAAACCATGTATAGCCCTTCTCTTTCAAGGAGCAGTGTGGCTCTGAAAAGAGCCGGTAATTCTGAAATAGGGTTGTCAGATAGAAGGCCCAGAACAACTCGAAGATGCGCAGCGGACAAGGGGAGGCCTGCAAGTGGTCGGAAAATTATGAGTAGGGACATAGGGTTTGTTAAGACCAGGAACAATTGGGGCTAAAGCGTGGCGGTCTCGTGTGGTGAATGGGAGGAGGCGTTTGGGAGAGGAGATTGCATTTGCCGAGCATTCGAATAACCCGGTGGTATAGAAGTCAGACATTTAACGCTTGATCAAGGCTTGGTGCATGTACTGCAACCTTACGAAGTGTGTTCCTGATCACTCGAAGGAGGGCTTGAGTGACAGTGGGCGCGATTCTAGAAGACCTAGTCAAATAGGTTGAACAGGTCTCCACAGGAAAATTGTAAAGGTGTATAGGATCTCCACAAGGTTTTCACGAAACCAGTATTTGGAAATAAGTCAAAAACTGGAAATTGGTGGTGGGTGACAATCTGTGGCAAGCGTTATAATTATAGATAATGTATATGGGATCGGACGTGCGGTCCAAATTTCTACCCAGGAAAGTGAATGTGGTTAAAATGTGAGCATTTTGTATCGTTTGTCACATGGTTGTATACTGCACGAGATCAAAGCAATGTCTCCACAAGAATACAACAAATTGATTGTGTGGGGACGGGCGGGGGGGGGGGGGGGTCCGCGCGTGTGCGTTTGTGTACGGTGGATTGTGGGGTACCAGAACTATGGCTGGGTACTCAGAACAATGGAACCGCTCCTTGTGGGGTACTTTTTTGGCACCCCATAAGGTTTTCACGAAACTGATTATTTTGAATTAACTCAAAAAGGAGGACATTTCCGAGGTATAATGATTTGTCGCAATGATAATTATTTTTTAAGGGACGGTCGCTAGAAATTTCAGCCTAGGAGAGTGAATCTGGGTCGAAAGGGAGCGATTTGAATTCTGCTTTTCTGAGAGTGTTTTTTCAGTACACGAGAACGAAGGTAATACCCCACAATTATACGCCTGTAAGGGTACGTGAATCTGGTGCCTTGTGGAGACCTAAGATGATAGGTTGAATAGGTCTCCACAGGGAAATTGTAAAGGTGTGTAGGTCTTCACTAGGTTTTCGCGAAACTTATATTGTGAAATAACTAAGAAATGGGATATTTGTGATGGTAAGTATTTCGTCGCAAATGGAAGTGTTATCTAAAAGGGACATACGGTCCAATTTTCTACCCAGGAAAGTGAATGTGGTTGAAATTGGATCATTTTTAAAACATTGTTTCTCACACGGTTGTGTGGTGCACGAGAACAAAGCAATGTATCTACAAGGATAGAGATTCAGGTAGGGTGTGGGCGCAAATAAGGTGGAATGTGGGGTACCGGAACAATGGGTGGGTACTCATAACAGTGGGACCACTCCTTGTGGGGTACATTTTTGGTACCCCATAAGGTTACCACGAAACTGGTTATTTGGAATTAACTCAAAAAGGAGGAATTTCCGAGGTACGTTTATCCGACGCAAATAGAACTATATTATATAAGGGACGGTCGCTAGAAATTTCAGCCTAGGAAAATGATTCTGGTTCGAAAGGGAGCGATTTGAATTAGGCTTATCTGGGAGTGTTTTTTTAGTACACGAGAACAAAGGAACTACCCTCAAGTACACGCGTGTACGGGCGTGTGTGAGGGGGGGGGGGTGTGAATATCACGAGGTTCGGCCCATTGCGCAGTTCCGTGTGTATCTCCGCAGCTGGGTGCTCTGTGCCGATGGTTCCGAGCCAATGCAAGCTCGAGGTGATTCGTCAAAGCAGGTATGCAAAAACATTGACTTGATGATAGTTCCCTGACAACCGCTCAGCTAGCCCCCGGCCGGCATGTACATATTAGCACTTGTCACATGCCGGCAGATCGGTGTTATTAAAATACGACGGTGAAAAGCCACCGAGCAATTTACTGGCCTCTTTCTTTTTTTAATGAAATTCGACCCGCCGGAGAGACGTGGCGGACGCCATGATGTCTGCGCGCGCCTACCAGGCCGTGTCGTGCGCGTGCGCGAGTTGACAACTTGTTGTCTCTCGTCCGCGCCCTTAAGTCAGATGCGTGCGAGTGGATACTTCTTGGCGCCGTATAAAGACGAGGAATACGCTTGCGTCCGGATTTCTATGAGCGACGACGATCGTGCCATTCTGGAGGGATGTCCGCTGGAGGAATGTCACGAGGACATCACTCTTCCTCTCGTGTTCGACAAATAACTGCTGGAGTCTGACGTACGGCAAAAAAGTCCCAGTACATTCACACTCACACAGAACAACAACAAGTTATAAAGGCAATTTAGATAAAACGTCTATTGCACGTCTATAAAACGTCTATATTGGTATTGATAAATAAGGCTTTGCATTGTGGGTGAAACAATATAGGAGAGATTCCGGTGACACCGTGAATAAGGTGAATGAAGAGGTGTGGTTCTGAAAAGAACCTGAGCGGTAACTGGACGTTTCGACCAGTATGCTCTGGCCGTCCCCTGTTGACGGCCAGGTACGATAAACCCTCTTCGAATTTCGTCCGACCCGTATTAAACTGAACAAAACAAATACGTAAAACGATAATTTTGGAGCGGATCTTCGCATAATTATAATTCGACCTACGCGAAAATGCACTTTCTCAACCCGTCTTTGGGCTTGGCATTTCCCAGTACATAATGGCGCCAATTGACTTCATTATCGAGTTCAAAACGCACGTTCTCCCCGACGCCCCCAGAGTCGGATTCTACCCAAAGCCCATGAGACTAATCTGTTTGGACGTTGCCTCGGCTCTGAGCAATATTGCCATGACAACCTGCGCCTCTGCGACACGCTCTCCCTTGTGATTAAGATTGGTTGGCACCTTGGGATCTGCCCGCTCTTTTGCGAAATTGAGCCAAGAATTTATGTTCAGACTTAATTGGATTTGATCACAATACCCTTGGAAACAGTGATGTTAGCGAAACCAGCACGGGGAACAGCGGTTGGCTTCTGACGCCCGTATGTATAGCCTTTAAAAAAAATGGTCAACGCGAATACATTTACGATACACACGAGTCAAATTAACGCAGTGACGTTTTACATTGATGTTAGTTTGGACACATATACAAGGACCCGTACTGTCGGGCACCGTCTCCCGCTCATTGCTTATTTCAGAGAACCATTTTCACCGGGAAAACTGCATCGAAACTAAAAAGATGTGATTGACAATTTGGAGACACGCATATTGTCGTGTGACTTGCAGAAGGACATAGGGGCAAAAGAAGGTCACTAGGGTCATTTTTAATGACCCATTGTATATGTATTTCATTTTCTATGCGCTTCAATCATATTGCGTCATGATGACATAAAACGCATTGTGAAATGCCTCCAGACCAGAGGGAATTTGTTAGCTTTTCCGCCGCAAAGCGGAAAAGCTATTGTTTTTTGTTCGGATTTCTTTTTTTTCTAACTTCTTTTTCCTGTAGGAAAAATCCCTTAGACTTTGTACAGGGGTTTTGTAGAGGCAATTGTGCCATTGAGCAAACGTTGATTTTCACCAAACCTGACAAATGCATAGACCTCATGCTGGAATTTGTCCTAGTAACCTTGATATCATCATGACGTCATCACTTGTCACGTGACAGCGCTTTAAAGTCCAGTAAAAGCAGAAGTACAAGTTCGTTTGGTTTCATTTTTTAACTGTATCTAAGTTGGGGAAAGGTGTATCGAAAAATTTGATCTTGATTTCATCTCATGAGTATTAATGAGGTCATGAACTTTTCAGAGCATATCATTCAATTGAGCAAATTTGGCCAAATGAGCGAGATATTTTATTGTATCTTTTATATCTATAGAGGATATGGTTGAGAAACACCTACCGGGGCCAAAATGACATGACGCAAACGTGACGTCATCAAAATGTGTGATTTTAAAGCACGTATATTAGTCATTGGTAAATCTTCTCGAATTTTGGTGGACAGTTAGCTATTTTAATACACAAAATTTTTGGTTTGGAATCAAAGGACCATTGTTTCGAATTATTATGATTTTTTATACTCAAATCCCATAGACTGTGTGCACAAAATATGTGCGTGCGTTTTGAGGAAGGAATGGGGGTATGGGTTCGAATCCCGGTGATGTCAACTTTGTTCGACCTTCGCAAATTCGATCAAAACGGTGCGAAGAGGGCCTAGAATAAGTATAAAATACAAATTTTTATTTGTTTTCTTTTTTCTTTGTCTTTTTTTGCTTGGATTTTCAGTATACCTACAAAGTACAAGAACTGAGAAACTTCTGGATGTAGAAAAAAATCATCTTATTTTCCAATGTTTTTTTAGACAGCGTTCAATGGGAGCTCGATTTACCTTCTTGCAACCTGCAGAAATTAAGTACATTTACATGTACATGTAAATATGTAAACACTCAAGTGCGCCCTTAGGTGACCAACACATTTATTGAAGTCACCGGTAACGTTCTCCTTTAAGCGTACAAAATAATAATCATTGTATACTGCTAAGACATAGGCCTTATTGGCTTTTTTCAACACTTCAAGGAATCTCAAAACAAGTCCAAGAAATACAGAGGACAATCAAGTATAATTCATGAAATTAAACATGAAAGAATAATCAGTAAATTCAGCAAATCAAAAAAGACGAACAAAATACAGCCTAATGATTGTAATATGATTTAAAATGACGGGGGAAATTTAAAAACAAAGTCGAAAACGGAAGAAAACGTGATAGGAAACAGTATATAACGGAAATGAACAAAGCAAAAAGTTGACGAGAAAAATATGAAAACTTACCGAAAATTAAGAAAAAAAAACATGAAAAATAAACGAAGCAAAAAAGTAGAATACAGAAGTTCCGGTGGTTCGGTATATTGCACCCGCCTTCATGTTCCCTGCTCTCCCAGGAAGGTCCGGAGACCCCTGTGCCGTGCAAGGGAGGTACACGTGCCGGCCCCTAAGCCTTTCGCCGCCGAGCCGGCCAAACAAGACACGGACCTTTACTTAGGCACAAACCCTAGAATTTTAGCGTAGCAGTCCCAGCGCACCCGGCCCAACCGATCGTGCAAAGTGACGTTGGTGCTCGGAGAGGTGTTTCGAGAAGCTCTTATAGTTTCCCCATTCATTAGCAGACAAAAAAGGACAAAACACCTAGGGCAGTCTCGAACACGGACCTTCCACTTTCCAGTTAGGCGCCTTAACCACTAGGCTACGCAAACTGCTTTGTTAAAGGAGCCTACGGCTTGCCAATCAATTATATCGTTCTTTGTACAGTTGCCAAAAGAATGCAACACGTTTTCTGTTTTTTTTCCTTGGGGTAATGCAGAAAATCCAATCGGCTAATTGATACAGAACACCTAGATTGAAAAGAAAATCTGAGATGAAGGTTCAATCTACAATTCGGAGTACAGTTACAATTAAGACCCGGCAAACTTTTAGGTGTGAAATTATTTCGTCTCCACAGAGTGGATTTCTGCACTGCGTTCTATGGGAGATTGAATTTAGTGGTTTGCACCCTGCAGATGAGGGGTCTTTGCAGGCTAATTTATTGATGTATGTTAGAATACGTTAAACAGCCTTAGGAAATTTGGGCCAGGTGATCGACTCTGCAATCAATGCATGGACATTTATACCAAAGCCCGGCTTAGGCTCGGACTCCGGCTTTGTCTTCGATTTCTCCTATTCATTAGTATCGGATCTTAGTATCTTCGGTTTAGAAGATCAATTCCCTATAATAATTATTATTGGAAAATAAAAGAACGGCAATAAATTCCCAAATCATGCAATTTAATCCAGTCATGCTTACCAATGTATTTCGATTAGTTTTATTTCGTCTGATTTCGTTTTGTTTTTAGCTTTTCCGCCGCGAGGCGGCGAAGCTATTGTTTTTTTTCTGAATTTTTCTTTAGCTTTTCCGCCGCGAAGCCGAAAAGCTATTGTTTTTGCTCGGACTTCTTTTTCTTGTCGGAAAAATCCCATAGACTTTGTACAGGGGTTTGTAAAGGCACTGTTGCCAAGTTTGTTTAGTTTCAATTTTGCTCTATATCTAAGTTGGGAAAAGGTGTATCGAAAAATTGCCCTAATTTGATTGTGATCTCACATCATGAGGTCATGAACTTTTCAGATGTTCACATTCAATTAACGATATTTGGCTAACGGAGCCAGAACTTTTATTTTGCTTGGAACCGATCGACTATTGTTTCATTATGATTATCATTATGAATTTTTAGATAATAGTCCCAAAGACTTTGTGCATGAAATTGCCTTTTACAATGCACGGGTGCATTCTAATCAGTTGTTTGGCACTATGAAAAGATCGTTCTTAACCAAACTTGGCCAAAACATTGTCCCCGGGGTCTATTAGTGCCGCGAACAATGACGTTATTATTACGTCATCATGTGTCACGTGACATCGCTTACGGGGGCAAGTTTTCAACTCCATTATTAGTGAAAGTTAAATTTGGTTTCAATTGTACACCATATTTAAGTTGGGAAACGATTTATCCAAAAATTGCCATCATTTGATCGTGACGTCATCTCGCGAATATTAATGAGGTCATGAACTTTTCTGATGTTCAAATTCAATTAAAGATATTCTGCCAACGGAGCGAGATCATTTTTTCTTTAATATGTATTGGGGACATGATTTAGAAACACCTTCATGGGCCAAAATTACATGACGCAATCATGGCGTCATCAAAATGCGAGATTTTAAAACACATATTAGCCATTGGCCAATGACCTTGAAACTTGGTGGGCAGTTAGTTATTTAGCCACACACTAAAAATCTAAAGATTGGAACCGGTCGACTTTTGTTTCGAATATTTAAATATTGTCCCATAGACATTATGCATATAATTTGTGCCAGGCATCAAAGAATGTACGCTGCAGCCTGGTGAGTTTCCTCACGATGTGCAATCACAGAAAACGCCGTGATCTCTTCGCTGTGTGTCAGGTCATTTTCATGTGCATGTATAACCCGGCTGCCAAAGCGCAGGTTGAATTTGCTGACTGCGATTTCAGATTTAGGTGCTGTAGAAATGTAAAGTTGTCCTATTAGCATTGCCTATGATTTTTGACACACTCAGCATAGGAAAAGCCGATTGTTCTGTCTTAGACAGACAACAATTTTAGTTTATATTTGCGTCTGATCACAGTTATGCCATTTTGTCGTGCACCGGACGCATACTTTCCTATCAGATATACAAAATATCAGGTTCCAGTTGGTAAGTGGCGGGATGAAATACATGTATGAGCTTAGCCCACATTATCCATACAGCCCCCACCTTTAATGGTTCTCGTTGTCGCTTCAGCAGGTCAAATGGGATAACATCATGGAGTAATAGGCCTGTACAAACATGTTTGCAAACAAAATGCCAAAGCTGTTCAGGCCCCGACGTTTCGATCCTTGCAGGACAGAAGCAAAGCCAGAATTCTTCTCAAGTTGGAGAAAACGTCAGGCCCTGCACATTATTTTTGACTTCAAATGCTACCATAAGATTTGCCTTACTTAACGTGAGGCAAGGTAAAGTCAAGTGGACTGGCAAACCTCCTCCACATCAATGAACGTGGGTGGGGGGCATGATTTGATTTCCTTGGAATTCGCAGGACGGCCAACACGGAGAGGGGTAGTGTTCTCCATACTCGTATCTGTTTACCTCGTGCAATGGTTATTGAGACAAAGCTTAATCCACCTCGCAGATTCCAACTGACAGGAAGCAACCTATACCATTGCACGCTCTACATGAATCGGGCTAATGCGACCTTGAAATGGATTACATCATTATTGATATGCTGTATACGTGCAGGCCTATAAATGCAATATACCAATCGTAAATGGCAACTAAAACGGTTTTAAGCAATCTAAAATTTTGCTAAAAAGGTGTTTAAGAGTTGTTTATGATTATGTCTACAAAAAGTTAAAGAAAAAAATCCTCCAAAATAAGAGAAATTCAGATATTACTGTTTGCCATTTTCAGCCCTGCGCGCAAAAACAGTGTTTCGTCATATTGAACCCAATTTACATGAAAATGCATGAAGCAAGAGCAGCGCGTGACCTTTACGGAACACTGATTCTATTAAATGCATTTTAAAAGTGAAGATGTATACAGCGATTGAGGTGAAGTGATGGCCAGTCTCATGAGAGCTCATCATGCGTGAAAATATTCGAAGCATGACCGGTCGTCTTTTGTTATACACAGGGCAGCCTAGCATACCATATCACCCTACAGTGTTGACTTTTTGACTTTAATATTTGATTACTTGTTGGTATTAGCTTCAATTGCAGATCCTCTGCTACCATTTCCCCGTTTATAAATTATAAGGTCGACCTTTAACGCTTCACGTAGTTCCGATTGTCATCAAACAAATTACTTTCAGGCAGAAAGAGACCCTATCGGGAACCCCGTCATCGTAATGATTCTAATAAAGAAATACGGTCAGTTCTGGCCATCCTACGAGTACATGTAATCAAAGATCGAGACCTGCTCTATCGATTATATTATGCAGTCACCTTTAAATGCCCAATACAACATTGGGAAGATCGGAAAACATCGATTACCACAGATTTCCTTCAAATTAACACAGCTTGTAGATGGTCTGGGATGCTGTACTTCACTCACAATCTTCACTCAAACACCGAACAATAGTTTTTTACTCGCGAGTAATAAACTATTTCTTACACTACAAGCCGATGCGAAAGCCGTGACGGGTTTTTGTTTTGCCTTTTTAAACTTTCTCAGATTACCATTATTTGAGTTATTAAAAACCTTCGCAGGATTTCTTATTTGGAATCTTCAATGGTTTAAAACTGTGGCAGTCATTTGACTTTTACCAACGTTGTATGGGGCCTTAAATGTGTGACCCCGCCCGGGGACCAGCAGGTACGGGCCTGGCAAATTGGGCCTGAGCCCAATGGCCCTTAATTATATCCGTGGGCAAAAAAAAGCCACTAGCGGTTGGACAGCGCAGGACTTTGACCAATAGCTTTGCGAATAACATTCGGTTTCCTGTCGAGGGCCCGCCCGTTATAAATTGCCTCGAACCATGGCGCTCGACAGCCAATAACCATTCAGGGTGCCCGTTGGGACCCATTGCTGTCTCCGTGTTAGTGGGTGTGCTGTCTTGGAGGGTTAAAGGGGCAAAATGAGACCAAAAATGAGAAATGGAAGAGAAATCTTTTATTGGACCACGGAGGTCCTTCTCTACCTCTATGATTCGACCACGACCTCTGATCTTGCTAGTATCTTGCTAGTATACCAGCGCTCTCGCCACCTGAATTTTCCAGCCCTTAGATGGCGACCTTCCCCGATAGTCAACAAGTCCTTGTAGGGGTGGGATAGTCAGAACCAATGAATTCATCCACTGCCGTATTGATTGCTGAATGAATTTGGTTTTATTCTTGGTTTTGTGTACTTTCCCCCTCAGATATTACGGCATATTCCGCCCGCTTCGTCCTCGCATGGAGAAGCGCCGTCTACTGCTGATAGTGGCATTCATCTGGTTCGCGTCCTTCCTGATCGCTCTGCCGACGCCGCTCTTCCTGGAGACCTCGAAGCCCGCCCTCAACTGTCAGGGGCAGATAGTGCGCCACTGCTACGAGAGCTGGACGGACCTGCAGGCGGCCAAGGTCTACATGATCTTCGTGACGGTGACCGAGTTCCTGGTGCCCGTCTACGCCATGGGCTTCATCTACATCAGCATCGCCGTCACGCTGTGGACGCACCGGACCCCGCCCGGCCACGAGACGCCGCGCCACCGCCAGATCACGCTGGTGCGCAAGCAGAAGACCATCCCCATGCTCATCACCGTGGTGGTGGCCTTCTTCGTCTGCTTCGCCCCCTACCACGGCTACAACCTGGCCGTCAACTACTACCAGGAGGAGTGGCAGGTGACCGTGCCCCACTTCTACACCATGTACTACGTCATCGAGGGCGTGGCGGCCCTCAACGCCGTGGTCAGCACCTGCGTCTACTTCCTGATGAGCCCGGCCCTGCGCAAGGAGACCCGGCTGCTGCTGGGCCGGGGACTGTGCCGGTGCCCGCCCGCTCTGACGGCACTGCGACGCATGTCCCTGCACTCCGCGGCCAGCCACACCTGCCACACCACGCGCAACGGCTCGGCACTCCGCCGGCCCGTGGCCAACGGGACAGGGCCGGACAACACGGTGGAAACACGCATCTGAGGGGAACTAACCTCCCCTTTTCCCCTCCCTTCGGAATGTCGAGCAATAACACTCCAAGCGAAACGGGTGATTGTAAAAGGGCGCCACCAAGCGTTTAGACCTATCAGACCCGCCTCTGCAGCAGTGCATCTTAATGGTCGAGGAAATGTTGATATTATGCAACGGCTAGGTGAAGCCTTTCTGTATATACCTACATTGTTTGATTTTTTTTCAACACGCTCAATGATCCGTTTTAATCGCCTTAAAACTATGAGTATTGCGCCCTCTTGCGGAATCATTCTGCTAGGGCCGTGTCCAAACTCTTTGGCAGTGAATTGAAGTAGCTAGCACACAATGTCTTTGGAAAATAATCATCTTGCCGTTACCAAGCGGCCTCTCTTGTCGTCTGTGTAATATGAAGCCATTACCATGGAGCTCGGATATTCGGCATCGGTCCATCGGCGTAGTTCACTATCAAGGCACGACCGTTGAGGGCGGCAGACGCGATGAACAAGTCATAGCTGGACAATACGCCATCAGCTGTGCGCCACTAGACTCATCATAAACCATGGCAGCAGTTAGCAGCGTAGCTACCACCGTGGATGTGTAAGGGCCGACGGCTCACTAGGTTTTATGGAACACTTATTGTGTCGATTGTCGGCGGGAGGGGGATCTCCGATGGCCCATTCGCGAATGGCCGCCTGATCAGATGACATAGTCCGAGTAGGAATGTAACGGCAACGGCTTCAAACAACACACAAGTCTTAATGTAAATTGCCCGTAAGCCACTAGCTAATGGCTGCCGTAGACTTGTGTGTAGCTCGAAGCTGCAGCCACTACATTCTAACACAGCCTTACAATGTTGTCATAATCACGTTTACAGAAAGAGGTGTCTATTCTATTTTTCAAGAATGAAACCTGGTACGATAACCTAACCATTCTATTACGATAGTGTTTTCTGTCCGACACGAATCTGCCCAGATCTTTATTAACAAATCATAAACTAATGTGAATATTCATAGGGTATAATTATATTGAATCATTCATGAGAGCAGTATTCTTACGCGGGTGGTGTATTCGAAGCGTTGGTTTGGGGTCAATTGTCCAGACCAAAACTTTGCATAACTGAACAGACAGCTTTGTTGCGCTTATTTCTCGGTATTAGATGTTTTGGATTCGTTACCGAAGCAGCATAGAGGAACATGCACTAATGCAAGTTCATGTAGTTGTTTCCTAACAGTACAACTGAGCTCGACTTTGTCAGGTAAACGGTGAGATGCACCTGAATGGCGCCACCACCCGACAAAGGTAGTAGTTGTATATTTTATTATTTTATTATTTTGCGAAGGCCGCCATCTAAGAGCTGGATAGTACATTGTGCTAAGAGCACAGAAACAATTTTTCTATTGCCATAAATTATAAAGGCTATTCTATTAAGTTTTATGATCATTGTATTTTTTGTGACTGGGTTTGAACAACGGAGTTTACAGCAGAATACCAACAATTTCGAAAAGAATATTCAAAAAACGCATGTGTTTAAATCTTAGAGTGAATGTTCATCCAAAATAAGTATAGGTACGGGATTCAATTCACACCAATCATTATGAAGAGTTGATTCCCGAAACAATGTCACTGTATGAACACCTAAACCATGAAAAAGGGGTGAAAATGTAATTTCGCTGTGAAACTGAAAAGTCACTTTGTTTTCATGGTGCATTTTACAGTGAATTCACCGTAAACATAATCGCCTCTCTGACCTCAAAAGCACATCTTCAAGTCACTAAAGAGACCGTGAACAAAACGTGAATATCTAGGGTGACAAGCTCCAACCTTGAGGGATGACTAATTCAATTACCAGTAGGGACCACCGGCCCCCATATAGGTACTGTATGGTGTCCTTGTAATTGTCACTCCCAGATACTTCTAAATTGCCTCTAGCCATTTACCACCAGGAATGTGGCCTTGGAGACCACTGGTGAAAACACCGTGAAAATGACTTGGCTAACTGTGTGCCATGAAATAAGGCTGAAAACATGGTGAATTTTCTTTTCACGGCTAAATGACATTTTTAGATGTTCATAGTGTGTTTCATGCATTTTTTTAATTGCCCCGTCAGTTTTCCTGTATATTTGTTTGACTAAGGTTGAAAAAGCTGCATCCACTTTGTGTGAACCCCAAACTGCTGTAACCAGGTTTACAACTATTGGTTGAAAACGGGTGCATGATCCCTGGAGCTATACGGTTGAATTCTTCTACCTACTGTAGATCCCAAACCCCGGCAGCGTAATTTCTTTTTATAGGAAGGTGAGGGGCAATTATCATAAATGGGCGTGTCCAAATCTTCTCGCGCCAATGTATGATAATTATTATTTTATGATAATTGCCCCTAACTATCCTACGAAAAAAAAAGGTACACATCCCGGCAAAGACATAAATCTCCGGCTCGCTAGTCTAGCGCCCTCTTGTGTTCCAGCGCATTAAAGTCAGCCCATTGTCGTGCACTTTGGAGCGAGGTACTTCGTCCCATCCGGTGATGAATTCATGGAACGGTAATCGTTTTGGCAGCTCGTTCCATCGAAAGTTAGTCAATCAGGTCTAAGCACACGGATTAAGGCATTTGGGAAATGAACTTTTCCAGTCTTTGCTATTAATTTTAGATTTCATATTGACTTTTTTTTTTTTTTTTAGTTTTGCACTATGTCTATAATGATGCAAAACCTAACCGGCATTGACACCACAATTAACCACACATGGTTTTTCCTGTGGGAGGATAAGGGCCATGCACCAGGACATTACACAGCGGGGTTTTTGAGGTGACCTGTGGCATGTGAGCCTACACCCACGTGGGCACTGTGTTAAATTGCGGTATACAGTGTGTGTCCTGTGCGGGAGGTGCAAACATCATAATATAATGAATCCCAAAGGTCAGAGGGCCTGACGTTTCGATCCTAGCAGGACCTTTCTCAAAGGCAAAGTGCCTTTGAGAAAGGTCCTGCTAGGATCGAAACGTCAAGCCCTCTAACTTTTGAGATTTATGTGTTGCAGGTCATTTATAGTCAGTGAGCAGTTTGCAACAGTTTTTTGTATTAACTTCATCATGATAAATATGGACAGCGATTCCACGAACTAGCGAGTTCACCCTTGCGGCAGGAAAGGTGCTCTTTTAAAGTCGCCCTTTGAAAGTTAGTAACATTTTTATGCACATTTTAGATTGTCTGTTGACGAAATGGCCGGAGGTGTAAAGGTGTCCTTGCGATACGGTGATCATGTTACCAACATGAATTCACAGTGAAGTGTGGTTATGTGTACATTTTACATTACAAAAAAAATCAAAGTTCGCCACTTCGTCAAAATGACGACGATTATGTGATGCAACGGGGAACCCATCGCTATACATTATTCGAATCCGCCGCACGACCTCGACCAGCTCGGTGGTCAACTGGTTAAAACCCTCGGTCTTGAGGGGTGTCCATAATTTTGACCACGAAATAAGGAAAAATCAAAGGATCCCGAAACAAAATCAGGCCTGCCCTGCAAGGACATCCACAGACCCAGGGTCTGTTTACGCTTCATGCGGTTAGACTGGCTAGGGTGTTCTGTCCTTGCCTGGGGCGATAAATAAAAACAGCTGGCTAGTATCAGGTACCTTGTGTGTGTTGGCATGGCTGCAGTCACACACGGCATGGATATGCCCATAATTATGCCCATGCTGTCTATAAATGGTACTGGAGTACTGGGTAGGAGGGTACTTGCCTGTTACTGGTGTGGGAACTGTTCAGAGTGGTCTGTAAAAGGCATAGGAAGTAATAATTTCCCCCCTCTGCCAATGAATACACATAAATAATTATGTGTCAATAATCATAACCCACCGGATGATTAGAAAGGATGGTTCAAGGTCAATTGAGACCAAGGGTTTTAAGACGTCTGCACTAGAAAGCAGGAGTCGCGGGTTGGAATCCCCACCGAGCTGCCTGAATTTTCTTTCAGCAGGCATTAGGGAAAAGCACTGAGCGCGCAGTGCATAACTATTGGGTCGAGTGTAGGACAAACTCTCATTGAATTTAAATGCATTTGGTCGATATAGTCCCATGTAATTATCACGTATGTAACTTAATTTTAAGTAATGAATGCACGTATGTCTTCTGCTATTCTTTGTGATAGTTTGCGAGTGGCGAGGGCAACGCTGGAATACCTCGGTGAAAAATTGTGGTCGTGGCGTAGCGTGACTGCGTGACAAGAATCGTGATGCGTGCGTGAGGGTCAAATGCGAAGAGCTGAGGTTTTGAGTGACAGGCGGTGAGGATAAGACAGCGTGTACTGCGTTTTGGCGGTCTTGGCTTGCAACAGGAGGGGTATAGTTGTTCGTTGATTGAGAGCCTTGAAATATCACGAGTGGTTTTCTTGTTCACGGTCGCAAGAATCACACCTCGAGTGAGTCTCATCCAAACGTGGTGGCACCATTGACTGTTAGAATTGAAGCCAATGTTCACCACTCGTAATATCGTAATACTTCGTTAACACTCTGGGTTGACCAGACTCGTGTTCAGGGATCCATAATAGCTCCTGGTCCATAACAGTGAAGGGCACGATCATTGGGAGCTCCCAAAATGGCGGTTGCACTGGTATCAGTTGATTGCACGGGGAATACCGGGAAATGCGGAATAAGATCATAACGTTATTGCGGTGGGTGCATTCGGTCACAGTCATGCATTTGTCTGATTATTAACACACTAAGATTTCCCGAGCTACCCTTCAGCGATGATGTTACAGAAACTGAACGCAAGATAGTGAAGCGTATAAATGTTCACAGCACCGAGCCGAACGGAAACGACCGAAACGATTCTCGACTATAGGACCGCTGAAACGCACGCCGTTGGTATAATGGATGAATGATAATGTTGTGTACAGTGGAAGAATAGGAATTGGAATGATAGAGGGCGCTGTGGGTGTGATGGACATAGAACCGTTGATAATGTTGCGTAGGAGGCCGTTTACCAAACTAAGGCTCGGGCTTCAGTCATATTTCTCTTACCAGTTGACAACATTTAGAAGCAGGCGTTTGGCCACAGTCTCTTAGTGGATACTCTGTGGGCCTACTTATCAAGCCAACAAACCTTCAATTTTTAGAGACAAACCGCAACCTGGATTTGTCAGGTTTTATCAGAGAGAGACGAAGCTTGAGCCCGAGCCTGATCCATGGATTCGTAAAGGGCCCGAGTTCGTACATACAAGAGTGGCTGTTCATTATGCATTAGGGATGGATGTGGGTGCGCGTACATCGTCGGATTTTTCCTTTGCGTAACCCCCCCCCAAAAAAAAAAATTATTGTGCAGAAATAATGTGTTCTTGTGTTACGGTGGTCAATTGGGTTGACAACACAAAGTTGGCCCGATTTCTGACTCGACGTGTGTTTATCAATATTATGGTAGATTCACAAAAGTGCACCCTCATGAGTTTGCCACGCGTTGGCCAATCTGGAAAGGGTCGACCATTGATCTCCATGATAGAGATCAATGGGGTCGACAGTTTCCGCACTTTGTGATTGGCCAACGCGTTGCAAACTCTTGAGGGCGCACTATTGTGAATCGCCCTTATCGTAACGTCGGGATTCTTCCTTTCGTATTCATTGCTGCACGATGGACCTTTTTTTACTCGAAATGATGGGCGCCAGCCTCGTGTGAGATCGTTTGCATCTGCAAACCCTGGTGAGGATGTGTGGCGTGGGTGTGCCTTGCAAGGCATGGGGTGTATGTGGGCATGGGTAGGCATTTCAGGGGCGTGGAGTGGAGCACATTGGTATGGAGTAGGCAAAACAAATCACCATTTGAACGTGTGTTTCTCTGCAGATGCGTGTGCTTCAGAATGCGGGCCTCAACGAGAGAGAGAGGGAGAGGGTGGGGAGAGAGAGAGAGAGAGAGAGAGAGAGAGAGAGAGAGAGAGAGAGAGAGAGAAAGAGAGAGGGAGAGAGAGAGAGGGGGGAGAGAGAGAGAGGGTGGGGAGAGAGAGAGGATGGGGAGAGAGAGAGGGTGGGGGGAGAGAGAGAGAGAGAGAGAGAGAGAGAGAGAGAGAGAGTGAGAGAGAGAGAGAGAGAGGGTTGGGGAGAGAGAGAGATTCAGTCACTCAGCCTGTGTGCTGCAAATCTGTTATAAATAAAAACATTGAAAACGCATCCCTGCGTTCATTGGCAGTCCTTTTTATTCCAGTCCATAATCATTGTCCTTTCTTTGACGTCGACGACTTTCGAAACCCCTCGGTTCAGATTCCAGTCACGGCGGACGAGAGCTTGAAATGTATAGGCTGCAGTTCTTTGCTGAAACTTCTCACCGATAGATATAATATGTAGGCGTATGTGACCCGGCACAGCATAATGAGGAATAACCCTCACTTTTGAGATTTTGAGATTTTCTAATGATGTGAAAGAGTAAACCATTAGCTTTCAAATGATATCAAAATTATTTCCGTGTGAACTGTGTTGTAAATAGTACAAGGGGACTTTGCACGTTCATTTTGTACCAGACACAATATACCAGCACCATTTTAACTCCTCGAAAGCGGCCATTCAAAAAGCCAGGAACTTTACAGTTTCATGAAAACAGTACACAAATCCTCGTTTTTTCAACATTTAGAGACGGATTTCGGAAAAATCCTTCGGACATAATATCCTCCAATACATTAACATTCCGAAAATACACACAAAAATGATTTTTTTTTATCGAATTAAGAAGATACTTTAACTTCATGCGTTGTTTACTCGAAAAGTGTTTTAGTGGGATATTCCTCATGTCGCTGTGCCGGGTCACATATTATGTCTCAAAACATAGCATTTTCTGTGAGAGAGAAACCGCGAAAGCTTCCAATCTCATGCCTGTTAATTTCGAGGTGGAAATGTGGGTAAGGTTTGGCTAGGTTTGGGGGACAAAAATAAGAAACGCAGTATACAGAAAGGGTGGGGGGGCTGAGAGGGTGCCCAGCAAATTGGGGCATAGTGCCCTCAGATGCTTAGGCCTCTTGTCAAAAAGAGAATCGGTTGGGTATCGGATGATTTGACCCGTCCGATGTCGTTTCCACCGGATAGCCATCGTGTATTTTTCACCCCAGAATCCAATCCAATCGGCTTACTACCGGGGGAAATGTTATCGGTCGGATGAATTCAACCGGCACTCAACCGATGATCTTTTTGACAAGAGACCTTACATCGCCTTACTCCCCTTCTGCTAGGAACAAATTCCGTCTGGTCCGTTTGATGGCTTTGTGCAACTGGTTTTTTTTAACATGGAATTTTGATACGAATGAAGGGCGTATATACAAAAGAGAAAAATATGGATCATTAACGAATGACCTCAGCTACCTTCATTTGTCCTTATGCCCTTCTGTGAGGCAGCCAACGCTAGACTGGTCTGCCTTAAGGTCGATTGACAGACGGAGCAGTAGTGCGGTTTCTGGCACCGTGCAAGGGTATACGACGGACGAGACTCGACCGGGGGCGAGAAAAAGAGGTCGCAGTCCATATAGGTGAGGGCGGTGCAATACCCTATAACACCAACACACGGACAGTCAACCCACACACTAACCCCTGGGGTATCAGCCTGTGTATACGTTTTCTTATAATATTGCATTTTCACACAATAACCAGCGAGCGGGACTCGTACCAGCCGTTGGCGCAGCTGTCGTCCATAGTCCATAGTCCCCAATCCCGGTTGACTATGTATAGCCCATAGCAGACGCTCACGCGGTCCAATATTCTGTGTCAACCGAATGATAATCCCTCATCGAAAGGATGCACACTTTTCAGCGATCCATAAAGCCTTTTTTTTGCCACGGGCTATAATAATGTTAAGGTGGGATTTTGTTTCTACAAGAGCGTTTCCGCGGCGTGGCTTTACAGCATAGCATCGCTCAGACGGGACAGTCTATTCCCCACCGCCGCTGCAGGAGGGGGGGGGAGGGGCGCCTGTTGTAAATTCCCCGCTGTGGAGCTGGGCGCAAGCGGATCGGAGGCGTTGCCGACCAACTGAGTCGACCGCTTTACCCCCCCCCCCCCCCCCCCCCCCGATTCTCCCGCGGGCTTTGCGAAGCAGACGATGCAACCGTTCGTCACCGGGAGTTTCCGTCGTGGATGACAGATGCGGCGCTCTTAAAGATAACAGAATGTGGTAACGAGACAACATTTTCAAAATAGGCTCGTGTGACAGCATGTCGGAGACACCGGTGGGATTTCCTCGGCGTGTTTTCATTGGGTGTTCGAGGGGAGGGAGCCGAAGCGAGCCTTGGTTTTCAGCGTGCGTGTGTGTGTGTGTGTTCCGTATTTCGTTCGGGTCATTTTGTTGTGTACGACGATCGCCCCGTGACATCTCTCCTGACGGAATTGCGAGTGTTCTCCGTGAGAGGTGTTCACGTTGCCTGTTCACATTCAGCGTGGGATGGCACACCTATAGCTATAGGTGAAAGCAATGAGCACTCATCTTCGGAAAGAGTGAGAGATAGAAAGAGAGAGGATAGAGGGAGAGTGATATGGTGAAATAAAGTGAGGGAGGGAGGGAGGGAGTGAGGGAGAGGGGGAGGGATACTGAGATAGAAAGAGAGAGGGAGATAGAGAGGGAGAGAGAGTACGAGAGAGTGGGGTAGAGGGAGGGAAGATAGACTGAGTGAGTGGGATAGAGCTCGAGGGAGGGCGAGAGAGAGGGTCTGAGATAGAGAGGGAGAGAGAGAGAGTGTGAGGGAGAGAGAGTCCCACATAGAGGGAACGGAGTAGGGAAGGGAGAGAGAGGGGGGAGGGAGGGAGAGAGACAGAGTGAGAGAGAGAGGGAAAGAGTCCGAAGAAGTAGGGAGAGAGAGAGGGGCAGAGGGAAGGAGGGAAGAAGGAAGGGGAGGGTGAGAGGAATAGCGGAAACCGGGAGATAACGAAGGGCAGGGACGGAGGCGTATAGCAAGCGAAGAGCGTGGCAACATTTCCCCTCGGGCGGAAGTCAGAACCATGACCGAATTCAGACGGGTTTGGAGTAGCCTACTGTTGGTCACTTCAAACTTTGCTTGGGGATGGTCTATCACTATCACATGCATCTCAACTTTAGGACACATTAGCAAGGATTGTAAAGATGACAGTAATCCCTGTATGGCTGATTAACTAAACTATAGCGAGGTTGGGCGGCTTCACCGGCATGCCGGGAACGCTGCTAGAACGATATGATCTTCTTCTCACAAACTACCAACTCAAACGTCACATAAACGTGTGGGAAGTGACAGCGCTCCGTTTGAGTTGGTCCGTAGTTGGTCGTGCATCTATAGTTGGTCTTTGTTCACGGCGAGCCCAACTGGAAGGTCATCGAGCGCTCGCAGGCTGTTTTCGAGCGAGTTCGAGCGAGGGCTTACCGAGCGAGGGTTTACGAGCGCCTGCGTGTGCTGGCGAGTTTGTTCGAGTGCGCTCGAGCGTTTACGAGACACTCGACAGCGATAACAATTATCCCCTCGTATCCCCTCGTACTCGCTCGCTCGTTCATGGGTACTTACTTCTAAGCAGTACTGTATAGTTCGGGCGAGGAGGACCACAAGCCCAACGCCAGTCATACACCAAATACATTACGTCAAACCCAATAGTTCGCTTAAAGCTCTACACAGCATTGGTAAGATCGAAAAAAACAGAAATGTTCACAGATTTACATAAAACTTATACAGTTTGGAGAAGGTTATAGTAGAAACCTCGCACTGAAATAAAACATTGAATGCTGCATTTTCGCGAAACAAATGAAGCGGTTTTCATTATTTTCTCGAGACTCGGTTGGCGGATTGAGCTGAAATTTTAACAGGTGTGCTATTGCATGCATATGTTGGATCAGTCAACGTATGGATGCTATTCTTTGACCTTAACCAATGTTGTGCTATCCCTTTAAACGGAAAATTGGCCAACATGAAAACGGAGTGGAAACGCCCACAGGATAAAACATATACTGGATAGCTCGCGTCATCTGCGCAGTCCCGATCGAATTCGTTGCTGTTGACGGAGTCCGTGCATATGTGTAAATAGGCCTTTGATGTGTGCTATGGCTGTCTGCACCCGAGACATTAAAAGAAGAAACTCGCCGGAAATTCAATCTGGGACGAACGCTGACAGAAATATATACCAGGTCCGGAGGGATTGCGTTTGTTTCTCGTGGGGACCGAGTGGTCCTATATGAAAGTGAAACGAGAAGTAGGGAAAGCGGCCGCCAACAATGATGACGGAATGACAAGTCTACCAATCCGGACTGTCTGGACAAAGACGGGCGTTACCGTCCATCATCCATCACTCCTGTCCACGACGCCTGATTAGAAGCCCCTGAGCTAGCTAGGCCACCCCGAGTCGGGGAACGGACAGCAGCGAGCCAGGACGGGAAGGCGGACCATAAAGTAATTAGCTTCAGCGCGGGCTTCTTTGTAAAGAGAACGAGGTTAATGGAGAAAGAAAGACCTCGATTGATGGCTGTCTCGCGATGACGTAAATGCGCAGGAAGAGGTTGTCACGTCGCGCTCGGATTCCAGCCGTTTTCTGGACACTAATTGCGGCTCGTTTTCTCATTGCTTTCATCCAAAATCAACACTTCTCGACGTCTCGACCTCAAGTTTAATCGAACACGGATTTGTGCTCAAAGACAGACCAGGGTGGTGTCGTCGGATGTAGAGTTTGCATCTGGGTGATGCACGATTCTTTTAATCCCATGAATAATACGCCGACTTCATTTCGCCTACACAATTTCACTTAGTCACAAACGCCATTTAGTATACTGCATACACTGATACAAAATAATGTTTACGGTATCTGTCAACGATATCCTTTTAGTAATACTAATTTATAATTATATCAAACTATAGCGTGAAAGATGATTCACACATATTCTAGGAATCCCCTAGCGGCCACGAGTGACCAGGCGATTCTTTGGGGCTTTGGCTATGACTTCAAATTACACACGAGTCCATGGAAGGCGCACGCGCAGACTTACGGGTCGTTCTCGGCCGTACGGATGCAGCGCATATTTCCAGGCGTCTTTTTATCATTATGCGTGATCGGGATTATAAGCCACGCACAGATATGGCTACGGCTACATATTCCCCCGTGCGTCTCCAGGCGTAGCCTGCTCTGTCTCCCGTAGCAACGTCTGTGGCTATATCTGAAGCCGCCTCGACCTTCCATTACGCCATGCATTTGTGCATCCCCCATCCCAACCACTTGTGTGCATGATTGGATCGTGGACGGAACCATGTAGAAAGTCGTTTACCTCACGGCCGAACTGTTTACAACAATCCATGCATGTCATGAAGGTATATACAATACTATGTACAAAATACTGACTGAAAAAACTTTGAAGAAAAAACAACAACACTTCGGACAATACCACCAACACGAATACTCGTTAACATTATGAATAATGTTTTGAAAGGGATAACCGTTTAGAATTAAAATATAGCAAACTTGCGTGTGTATCTTCGACTGGTAACTAGGGCAATTTCGTCACCTCTCCTCGAAGACTCGACACGGGAGATTTTAGGTCCATGCAGTTTCATCTCATTGTCTTTGCTCCAGGGTAATCAACAGTCTAAAAATGGTTCAGTCCTTTCCTGGTGACTAAACAGACGGCTTCGAGGTTCCTAATTATGGACACATCGTCGGCTGGTGACACCTTCTTAGGCCGTTTACGAAACGATGGCTTAGGCTCGAGCTTAGGCTTCGGTCATATAATCTTACTCGCTACAATATAACAGGCATCTAAAAACAAGCGTTTGGCCCCAGTTTCTGGGCGAATACCCATGTACTATTCAAGCTAACAAACCTTCAAATTCGGAAACAAATCACGACCTGGGTTTTTAGGTTTTGTCAGACGGAGACGAAGCATGAGCCCGTGCCTAAGCCTTCATTTCGGAAACGTCCTTAATTTGTGGTCAAGAGTTGGTAACAATTATGGTTCCGATCGTCCCACTGCGTTTGGTATATACCGTAGGTGGCCGGCCAAAGTGCGTCGAAGGCGATGTGCGTCATATTAGCACCCCGTATCCATTGAGTTCAAAGGCTCGGCGCCTAAGGGTCTGAAGTCTCCTGGTCCGTAGTCATCACGCAGGGGCAACGGTATGAGGGCTACCTGGGCGTTGGCTCATAATGCAGCAGAGCTTTGGTATGTGACCATCCTCACCATCTATATACAGCACTGGGTAAATCGACAGTAACACATTTTGAAGTCACTGTCTTGCTTCGTGACGTCCAGCGATGGGCAACTCAAGTTATCTGCTGGTTGTTGTCTCGCCACTTGTTGTGTCAGTTTTCCGATTCTCTGCTGCTTGTCATCAGGGGAATCCTTTGGCGCCGTGACCCACGCCGAGCCGGGAGATGACTTCGCCTCGCTCACGGCGAAGACAATCGCCAACTTCAAGGCCAACTGCCGTGGAAGACAGTCGCCAAAACGAAGAAGATCAAGGTAATTAGTGGGTCATTGATCAATTCCTTTCCTTGAGAGTAGACTGTCACCAACATTTGTGTAGTGTCTCGTTCTTAACTATCGCTTTTCGAATGAAGGCTTCCTATATGACAATGTTAGACAGCGGTCGATTCAAGAAGTTTTGCAGGGAGGAGATTCAGGATTGTTGCATTTTACTTATTTGTTTGACGCGAAGGCTACTGACAATGCAACAAATTCCCTACGGTCGACTTCTGTTTCTTGGGAACTCATCATTCTCATTATTCTCCGCATGCTCAACATGATACTGACTGGGGCACCATGCTCCCTCTAGGAATCAAATTAAGGTAGTACTCACATTTGATGTGTGAACAGATAAGCAGTATGGTACTATAGCCAAAATTGCACCGGTAAATTAGTTGAAGCGTTGGAAGACTGTGCGTTCAGCATGAGAAACTATACACGTATTTGAAATCAAGATTCCTCCTGTGACAGAGTATATCTGCTTAGGGCCCCCGTTTAAATGTAGAATTACCCTAAGGGATGCAGCTTTTCCAATTTCAGTAAAAACAAATTAAGAAGTCAAGTTTTCCTTGCAATTGTGACGCTAGCCACTGAGGGAAACGGGAACTCGCCTTTTTGGTTTGATTCTGTTCTCTTTATTTCTGTTAGTGACGAAGGGAAAATTACACACGACGTATTCAGTCTTCGGCACGTAACAGAGTTATCAAAATAGATTAAACTAACAAATTCCCTTTCTTATTAATACCTAAAAAAATATAAATTAATGGAAACCAAGAAAATAAATATCTAGCCTTCACAACTGTAACTCGAAGGCGACCAGAGTTGTTCAAACATGCAAAATGTAAATTCAAGGATTTCGACTCAAAACTCAAGAAAATAATATTACAATGAGAAACAGATCGCCTTGATATACAACATATTACCAATTAATCACTTATACAAAGAAATAATAGCAAATCGTCATACGATACCTCTTAGTGACGAAGGGAAAATTACACACGACGTATTCAGTCTTCGGCACGTAACAGAGTGATGACGTTTTTCCCAAGGCCCGCGAAATTCGAAAACGAACACAAGAGGGCGCCTTGGAATTAATTTAAATAAACGCAATACATTATGTCTGTCACACAATGTTATTTTTATTTACCATTAACAATCAATACATTCAGTTTGTCCTGTTTTTTGTTTTATTTACTTTTCTTAATGTTCTGCAAAGGTCCCTCAGTAACTGCAATTTCCCATCCTAAGCGAGCGAACTCCTCCCACGATTGTCGCCGGACAGGCCAGCATCTGTGCGAGCTGTTGGAACTGGAGGCAGAGAACGTAACAACACTGCCCCAGGTCATCTTGATCGGCAGCGTGGTAACCTATCATGGACTACCGGTAACAAGTCCCTCTATGGGCGTCTGCTGCCTCAATTATATATGATTATGTTAAAAATGTATTTTTGTTAAAAGATACCTATAGGCTAGTGGTAACATAATGAATAATTCATATCGAATCATATATACTTTTATTTCTTAATATCATCGATTTTTGATTTCCTTTATGTAGAATTTATTAATTGGTAAAATAATACTTCCATGAAAATAATAGTTATTTAGTTCTTTTCATCAAATAATTAATGGATATAATTTACGCTATCATGGTTTGATGGACAAGGGCTGGATACAAACCTCAACCAAATGTATCCATCTTTATACTTTGCGAAGATGTACTCAATAATTATAGATATTGCCAAGATTCATTATGCCTCTTTACCAAAGACTTATACCAGAAAGGATTAGCGTTTTACAAATGTTATCAGTATTGCATAGCCACAATAAGATCGTTTCTCGAATGGCTTATGAAGATGATGTGCCTTAACCCAGAAGCATGTCATTGCTACGAACGGTTACAGGTTGATCAGGGGCGTGCCTGTGAAACCGAAATAAGACTTCTGTCATTCATGTACATTGCTGGTAGATTAAAACGACAATACTGTATTAATATAGCTTGCTTATACCAATAGGAGCCAATAAAAACAATGCCGGTAGTGCTTTTATTTCTGTAACGTACTTTCAAATTTCACCGTAATTGCTTGATACCTATTTTTGTATTTTTTTCCCTTCTAACTATCAATTATTTTGATAAGTCCAATTGGCTATTAGCACTGTGACTCTCGCCTTTAAAATATTTTCTCCACATTGGCACTTTTAAATTAAAAACTAGATTAAACCAGTCCAACTAACAAATGTAAAATATATATCTTTGGCTGCATGGGAAGAAGAAAGGGTAATTACTTTTGTATTTTTCAAAGGGGTCATTAAAACAATTCCCCCTTTTTTTAGAGATTATGCCAACTAGTAGTCAAAATGAAATATGCCCAGCTTCTACGCTTCATGTGCTATTGACGACAGCACTCTACGGTATATCTTCAGACCTTATCTTGACATAAAGATCCATGCATCAATTTATGTGTTCATGTCCAGCATACAGCAGCATTTACGTTCATCAGAATACCGATACCAATGACACGGATACCAGCGTCTGGATTATGGAACACCGATGCACGCATGCGCATCTGGTTTTCATTTGCAGTCACACTCTCTTTTCAACATTGACACGGATAGAATGGCATTGCCCTCAGTCCGTATAGCGTTGTTATTGTACGTGTTTGAACTGTTCTGTACAAGGCTCTGATCATTTCATTGTAGTCAATACTAATAAACATCACTTGGCTGGCAACTTTCAACGTGTCCTCCACAATAATTAACACTGATTGTCCTTCAACGTTCAAATCAAACTTTGATGACTGGTTTCCATGCCAATTCTAAATTTTGGTCACGCACACCGAGAGGGGAAATATTGCTATGTCAACCTGCTGATATTGGCCAATGTAGACAGAAACCTGCGGTGCTGACTCGCAATAATGCACAGGGTTAATTTCGGTTATACTCCGTTCATTTCATCCTAGTCGATACAAATGGACATCTCTGTCTACGTCGGCAATTTCCAACCCGCAGTCAACCATTTCCACCACTAAATGCCGGCCTTTACATGCGGCAATAAAAGCTTGGTCAATGGCTTCTATGCCAACACTGTAATTTTTCGAAGAGGCACACCGTGAGTTTAACTATGCTTGATAGGTTGCTATGCCAACCTGGCAGAAACTTCGGGAGCTGACTCACGGTACTGCAGAGCAATTTACTTTGGTTATATTCGGTTCGTTTCACAACATTCGGTCTTTATGTACATCACTATATTGGCAATTTTCACCACTTCGTCGACAATTTTTTGCAACACTAATTGCCCTGTAAAATTACTGGTTCCCAGGCAGACCTGCTGATATACATATACAGAGGGCTACATGTACCCGAGCGTTGGTTCATAATACAGCAGAGCTTCGGTCTGTGATCCCCTTTACCGTCTATATACAGCAACAGGAGAGCACTGTGTCATTCGACAGTAACACATTTGAAGACACCGTCTTGCTTTGTGGCTTCTAGCGATGGGCACCTCAAGTTATCTGCTGGTTGTTCTCTTGCCACTTGCTCTGGCAGTCTTGGTTTCCTCGCTGCTTGCCAGGGGGAAATCCTGCGGCGCCATGACGCACGCCGAGCCGGGAGATGATTTCGTCTCGCTCATGCGGAAGACAATCTCCAACTTTGAGGCCAACTGCCGTGGAAAAAACAGTCGCCAAAATGAAGAACCCCGAGGTAAGTGCTTAGCTGATAAATGTATTCCCTTCAGAGTAGCTCTTTATCAAAATTTACGCAGCTACTCATCATTAAAAAAACTTTCTTGAATAACGGTTTGCGAATGAAGGATTCATACATACAATTTAATACCGCGGTCGATTCAAGAGGTTTTCCAGGGAGGAGATTATAATTGTATTTGTTGGGCCTGACGGGCAGTCTGCAACACGTTGCTATCCAAGGGCGGCTTTTGATCTAGAGTCCTCTTCATTGTCCTCGGGATAATAATACCGATTGAGGCATCATGCTCCCACTAGAATGGAATTAAGGTACTCATCTTTGATGTGTGAAAAGATAAGCAATGAAGTAAATAACCACAATAGTCCGGTGGTAGTTGTAGCGTTGGAAGACCATATTCAGCATGGGAGACTATAGAAGTAATTGAAATCCAGATTTCACATGTTCCAGTGTATATAACTACTAAGTGCTTGATCAATCTTCAGGCAATCCAGTTGCAAGCAGGTTTAGGGGGATTTTTTTTCTCATTACAGCCTGCCAAAATGGCCACAAGATGATCGGCGAAAGATAATTTTGCTAAAAGGGATTCTTCAATGCTGATCACCTTTCTCGCCGTATAATAAGCACCGAGTGAAAGGGATTTGGTTTACAGCTCAGCTATCTTCACTGAAATGAAATGCGAAGCTTTCTTTACCATGTAATTATATTTTCTGAATGTGACGTTATCTTTAAGTCTACCACTTATCAATAACGAACGTGGCATTTTGAAGGATACACGTAGTGTTGGGTTTGAAGTTATGCAAACAACGAGTGAGTGGGCTCGAGTTAGGTTAATAACGTAAGTGATAGAGGTTTTCGCAAGCGAACGGATATTGTTTGTGCAACGGATACGTCATCAACTAGACGTCATACGTTAATTTATTTCCGCTAAACGTGCCTATGACACTGATATTTCCCTAACTAGATTAACGGAAGAAACGCATAGGAAAATTGAAATTCTAGTAAACGCCTGTATATGGTATTTTCGATACTTTTGATTTTTTTTTCCCGAAATGACAAAACTCTGAATATTTTATGAACCATTTGTGTAGGTTTAAAATACTTTGAAATACACAAAACGTTCAGCTCAATGTTGAGTATCGGGGTATCGGAACTATATTTCATTTTAGATTTATTTGACGCAGCTTTAGAATTGCGAGCATCACCGAGTAGTGAATTATCCTAACCCAAACACAAGCGCAGACCAGATCCCAAGCCAGCAGGACCCAACACTAAACCCACGCCCAACACCAAACCCAAGCCCAAATCAAAGCCTAGGTACCGGCTAGTCTTTTGACGCGTCAGTCAGAATATTTAACCATTAACTGCCGTAAACATACATGCATCACACCCTAGCTTTTATGTGATTTACGGTCTCCCAAAAACCAAGAGACACATCTTCAGGCCAATTGTTTGTTTCGGGTTAAGGAGTCCACTTTTTCAATGAATTAAATATTTAATATATAAATAAATCTTAAAATTATACAAATTACATTTTAATTCAGTTTGTCAGCCAAAAATGTCCATGAGACTTCTGATCAACTGAATTCCCTCATTTTTGAATAATGATTTTCACTGAATAAGGTTGCTTTAAACAAAATATTTATTCCATTCATAAAGTAATTAAAAAATCTTCTTTGTGACAGTTTATCCTTTAGAATAACCGATATAATAGTGCTGTACTTTTTGAGAGGGCAAATCCGCCATACTCAAAACAAAAACCAAAATAATATATAAGTCCAATTAAACACATACCAATAAAGCATAACAATAATGTACGCAAAGCATGAGTTGCTGATCACGGGATGGGCGAAAAACCCGCAAAAACACTGTAAGGGAAAAAATAACACGGGGAAATTCCCACCCTGCTCCAAGTTCCTTGGCAACCAAGAATACAACTCCGAAGATCAGAACCCAAAGTCCCCTGAGGTAGGCAGCAGACCGGCAGGTGGAGAGGGAGGAGGTGAAGCAAAACTGCTTGAAATGTTGATGTGCCTCTGAGTGTAGTCAAGATTGCGAGTGAACACGAGGGCGTTTTCTTCCTTAAATATCTGACCGTCTGCCGCCCCATAGGCAGTGCACTACTGAACCCTAACAAAAGGCCTGAGTGAGTTTCACAAAGGCAGTTATATAACCAGTAGCGCTTTTTCTCGACTAGGAGCTTGCGCTATTGTCTCCGTTAAATTCAGGCAGGTTAATTCAGCCAGAACCGACTCAGAACTGTCACATAAAAGCGATTAATCGAGAATAATCTTTTCTTTAATTAATACAATTTTTACACACACAACATGCAGCTTTTTCAATTTCAGTCAAAAAATTAAGAAGTAAAAAAAAGGTTTCCCTTTATTTGTTTGAAACAACTTTCCTTACTTTTCTGCAAAGGTCCTCCAGTCAATGTCATCTGGCTATGGCAGTTGTGGAATCACACACAGATTGTGCAGCTTTTCCAATATCGGTAAAACAAATGAAGAAGGAAAGTTTTTCTTTGCCATTCATCAATGTTGTGAAACGATTCCAGTAAATTTGTCCTTATTTTCTTAATTTTCTGCAAAGGTCCCTCAGTCACTGAAATTACCCATCCATCGCAAGCAGACGCTTCGAACGAGTGTCGCCGTAAAGGCCAGCATCTGTGCGAGCTGTGGGAACTAGAGGCAGAGAACGTAACAACACTGCCCCAGCACGTTTCCTTGTGGTACGCCGTACCTGACAGCCAGGTCGTCTTGATTGGCAGCGTGGTAACCCATCATGGCCTACCGGTAACAAGTCCCTCTATGGGTGTCTGCTGCTTGGGAGCGTTCGTCAACCCCCAGGAGCCCTTTATAACATCTGCTGTTCACAAAATTGACGACCGCGATGGAATGAAGAATTCATGTTCTGAACTGGGAGCGCATCTGTGCACCCTTCCCGAAGTGAAGGCGGCATACTTACGAGGCTACCGTCTTCCCTATGTCACATGGCTTAACTTTGCTATTCCAAATCGTGATATGATTTTTTACGACGATGGGTGTGGTTCTTACCGCGAAAGCGACGAATGCTACGAGGGAATTGTGGCAAATACACCCAGACCTTATTCAGAGATGCGTGTATGCTGCTCTCCGAATCTGTACAACTTACTGCCTGTGAATCCCAACTATCCTATAATAACCAACGAGTTTTTCAATGTGTCCGACCGCAGTGGTATGATAAGTCGCTGCTCTGCCCTGTCCGCTCACCTCTGCACTCTGGACGAGCTGACAGCGGCATACCTGAGGGGCTACCGTCAGCCAATTTACGACTGGTTTTACTACGCGGTACCAGGACGCGATGCCATGATCTTTGAAGACGGTTGCGGTGAACGCTATAGCTCAGTACACGGAGAATGTCACGATGGCACCGTAGCCAATACACCACGGCCAACTCATCGAGCACGTGTTTTCTGCTGCACAGAGTGCTGTGACTTTGAGTGACTATCAAGCACATGGGAAGGTCAGTTTACAAAATGTCGACTCATTCCAACTCTGCACAGTAGGAA
Source organism: Luidia sarsii (assembly GCA_949987565.1). NCBI lineage: Eukaryota > Metazoa > Echinodermata > Asteroidea > Paxillosida > Luidiidae > Luidia > Luidia sarsii. The sequence continues at coordinate 25,688,720 of OX465102.1, read as the reverse complement.
TCCATATGAAACGTCAAATTCAAGCGTTTATATAACAGATTCGACAAAACAATCAAATAAAAATATGAATTAAAAGTAGTCCCTACCCTTTTGCATGTTTGAATAATTCACGTTATATATAATTCGCAGGACTATATCGATTCAGATGTATGAGACTCTGGTCATTTCAGGAGGTTTATGGTTAACCCCGAACTTCATTTCGTAAGTATATTGAAGAATGATGTAATGCTTTCTTTCATTAAATGTTTTGATGTATTAATACATTGCAATTCGTACTTTCTTCTATAAATTGGTTTCAAATTTTTTGACTCGTCACACTACTTTTGTGTAAGTTAACGTTTTAGATATTTTAACGCACAGTTTATTATTTTGTAAACGATTAGATATGCTAAGTGTAACCATAACGATTCATTCATAAAAAAATTATAGACTATTACTAGCTTTTCCGCCGCTTCCAGGGAAGCGGAAAAGCTATATCTGTTGTTCAGCTTTTTCTTAGTCTTCTTCTTCTTCTCCCCCAAAGCCCATAGACAATGCACAGGGGTTTTGTAAGCACGACTTAAGTCATTGAACAGACTTGGATTTTTTTCAAACGTGGCAAATGCATAAAGCCCATGCTGAAATTGATCCTAAACACCTTGATATCATCATGAGGTCATCGCGTGTCACGTGACCTTGCTTTAAAGGGGCAAATTTCAAAATCCATTAAAAGCAAAAGTACAAGTTCGTTTGCACTGTATCTAAGTTGGGAAAAGGTGTATCCAAAAATTGCCATTAATTGACCGTGACGTCATCTCATGAATATTTATGAGGTCATGAACTTTTCAGATTTTCACATTGAAATGAGCATATTTGGCCAACGGAGCGAGATTTTTTTCATTTTTTCTTTGATATCTATTGGGGACATGGTTTAGAAACACCTTCCGGAGCCAAAATGTCGTTACGCAATCATGACGTCATCAAAATGTGTGATTTTAAAACACATATAAGGCATTGGCCGATCATCTCGAAATTTGGTATGTAGTTAGCTATCGTGCTAGACATTCCAAATCTAAAGTTTGGAACCGAAGGACCATTGTTTATATTTTTTATGAATTTTTGAATACCACACTCGAGTCCCATAGGCTTTGTGCACAAAATATGTACATGCGTTTTGGAGTAGGAATGGGGCTATTCTATGACTTGTTAAAAACAGAAGCGGAAAAGCTCTATGCTCTGTTTCACAACAGACATATATTTCTCGTTTATTTATGTCATCGTTTTTTATTTCCATCATGTGAAATGTATAATTTTGGTAAACGATTACAGTGACCAAGTTTAACCGTAACGAATATTTCTTTAATGAAAATTTTGAATAGTTATCTACTTCCTTTTATCAAAGAATTAATTGATTTATGATATCATTCATTCAAGGGTTGGACCCACACCTTCTGATTCAAATGTATCCATCTTTAAACTTTGCCAAGATACCAATACATCTGTAAATGATAGTGGAAAATATAATTGAACAAATAGGGGCTGCAAATATTTAAGGATTACCTGAAATGATAGATAGAATATGATTTTGTCATCTAGGAGGGCAAACCTTCATTGGATTACCAGAATCAGCTTTCTGTTTGTATAGGATCGAAGGTGAATTTCTGCAGTACAAAGATTTACGAAGCTTTTTCCCATTGGCTTCGTTGCTACGAAATGAAGGCGGAACAAACATACGAATCCCACTAACCTTGTCAAGATTCATTATGCCTGCTTACCAAAGACTAATACCAGAAAATGGTTGAAGTTGAAAAGACAGTTATGTGAATGACTTATTAAAATAATGTCACTCTGCCTTTGAGAAAGGTCCTGCTAGGGTCGAAACGTCAGGCCCACTAAATTTTGAGATTTTCATTTTGGTAATTTTAGTCAGTAAGCAGTTTGCAACATTTCTGTATATCACTTTGAAATAATGTGCCTTAACTCTGTAGCATTTTTACTTATACGAACGATCTGAAGGTGGTCAGTGGCGTGCCTGTGATGCCGAAATAAGACTTCTGCCATTCATATACAGTGCAGGTAGAATCCAATCTTCGATACTGATATTAACTAGTTGATACAAGTAGGAGACAGGAAGAGCAACGGTGATAGTGGTTTCATTTCTGTAACGTACTCAAAAAAAATTATTGTAATTTCGTGATACCTATTGTATCTTTTAATTCATAATGATAGATTTAATTAGTGACTCTTGTCTTTCTGCATATTGACACTTTTGAATATTTCACCTCATGATCTAATGTTGACTAATTGTGTGATTAAACCAACAAAACAGAGCACCCGTTTCAATACAAATTGTATCATATTTTTGGTATGCATGTGAAGAAGGTTGGGCAATTCAATTTGGTCATTTAAAAGTATATGGGTTTGCCGATACGGAAGAATTGTGCGAATGTGTAGAAGAAAGACAATCTTCCCAGTCTGTACGCTTCATGTGCTATCAACGGAAGCACTCTACAGTATATCATTCAGGCCGTATATTGACATAACAATCCATGCATAGAATTACAACTTGAACTGTGTGTATTCAGGTCCACCATACAGCGCAAGCTAGATTAGTAACGGACACCAATGGCACGGATACCAGGGTCTCAGTTATGGGACAACAGAACGTTGGATGCGCAGCAGTGTTCCTTCCTTCAAACAGTCATCGGTTGAGATGATTTTCTTCAGTCCCAGGCGAAGTGAGCCGAGGAAGAGGCTTACAGAATTCTACGAGTCAGCCCAAAAGTACTTCCTATAGGAAGCAATGGAATGGCAGCGTTCACCGTTGTAATCAATACTACAACGTTCGGTTGCGCACAATGCAGAGTGGTCGTAAACATGCATGACATGTGAGGCACTATTGGGATGCGCGGGCCATTGTCAACGCGTCCTCAGTAATTCATCACTATAATTCCCCTGATTGCGGGTATCGGTTTTGGTCACTGATGTCCAGACCCCCCCCCTTCATTTTAGGCTGACGTGAATACCTGGATGTGCCGTCACACAATTCTAAGAGTTATTTATCAGTTGCAACATTGACAAAGAAAACTTTGCCTGGTCCGGAACTTGAACCCGAGACCTCTGGACTAACGTACCGGCGCTCTCCCATCTGAACTATCCAGTCCTTAGATGGCGGCCTTTCCTAATAGTCAACTAGTCTTTGCCGGGGTGGGGTGGCAGTCGGAAGCAATTCAACAATTAACTGCCGTATATCTCCGGGGATCACACCCCCGCTTTTATTGATACGCAAGCAGAAGAGATTAAACCTGGCTACAGGAGCTCAGCGATCACACAAATTGGATGCAGCTTGTTCAATTCAATTCAAGCGGACACATGAAAAACTGACTCGGAACTTTTTTTTTCAACAGTTCCCAGTCAGTTTTTTTCCTTTGTTTATTTGACTTGAATTATTTATGAGAATTACTCATTCTTTTTGTGTTTTGCAGCCATTGATTTCTCGCATAATATCCATAATCAACCAAATCTGTTATTATATGGGAACTCACAAAGCTGTAAAAAAACGGCGATTTTACTAAACTTTGAATGGTTTTGGTTTTGCACCACTGGATAATAAGAGCAACGATAACACAATAATTTGTTTTCAGTCATTTATTAACGTTATGACCTATATACACCCTAACGGAGAGCCGCCGGTAGCATTTGACAAATGAGACATTGGGTGACAATACATACAGAGGGCGCTAAACTGAACAACCACACAGATCCGGGGACTAATGACTAAATACGACTAGGGTTTTTCTCATTGACATGGAGACATTTTTATTGCACAGACGAGGCAACGGTTTTGAGAGGGTATAGACATGATGCACAGGATGGACCCGTCATTTCCATTCACTTGCATTCAGATTACGTTATGCAAAGCTCCATAATGCCTTTTGAACGGGATGGTAGCGTAGATCTATTGAAACCCATTATTTCTGCTAGGCTGGAGGCGCCACACAGAGGTCACACTGTGGTGCACTTAACAGACCAACCGAAACCTGAAGGCATATGTGCGTCACGACGTATGACACTTAACCACCGTGGTTGAGCTATAAGTGTGCATGTGCAAAGCCAGGTTTTGCTTAGGCCTCCCTCTAACCCAAACAACCCTAATCCTAACCCTAACCCTAACCCTATTCCTAACCCTAATCCTAATCCTAACCCTAGCAACCGTAATCTTAAACCTAGCCCTAATCCTAATCCTAATCGTAACTCTATCACTAACGCTAACCCAACCCGAACTCTAACTCTAACCGTAGCCGTAACCCTAACCGTAGCGCCCTAAGCCTATAACCTACGCTGGTTTACAAAACACGTCCTTGTATAGTCCCCACACAATTCACGAGGTACCAGCATAGACGGTGGTTGAGCGTCATATGTCGGTCCTGTTATATATCTCGAAACATGCGTATAGTCATTGCGTCTACAGGTGTGACAGGAAACGGGTACCCCGGCCACCGGTCATACACATAAAGGGAACATTGGACACGTATGAACGTACGACAACTCATTTCATTGAATAGTTTACGTAGTAGTTTATTTACCCCTTGGGCTTCGTCAACATTAATCGTTTTTCTGCTATCAATTAATAATGTACCCCTTCACAGCGTATGATTGCTACTGGTTCTTGCTGATTCCGGCATCCCATGGAGAAAGTTATCCCAAAAATTATTATTTGTTGTAAACGAAATTTTACCTCTTTGGTGCCCACAATAACCAAATAGGGGATTTGTATTATGCCGGGCAAGTGTCACTCTTGTTCTAGCCTTTCGGTCGCTTAAGTGTTGTGGTGGCTGATTTGCTACGACTGAGTTAACAATCACCTCCAGAAGCACTCCACACTTGCTCTCCCAGACCAATCCAGTCTTCCCTCTTTCCACACGATTCAGGACAAGCTCATGGCTCTCAGCGCGCAAGCCCGCACTATAAAATACTCCAGTACTCGCAGACATTCTACCAAACTGAATCCAGTCTTATACTCTCAACAATCTCACCAGCACTCCGGAATATAGCGGCCCATTTGCCTCTGGTTCGCCATTTAATGTGCGCGTTTTTTGTACGGCGTCACATCGCCGACGATATACGTTCCATCGCTGTGGTGCAGAGTTGCGCTGCAGGTATAGCGTTCTATGCCTAAATATATAGCGTTCTATGCCTAGGTATAGCGTTCTATGCCTAGGTATAGCGTTCTATGACTAGGTATAGTGTTTTGTGCCTAGGTATAGCGTTCTATGCCTAGGTATAGCGTTCTATGACTAGGTATAGCGTTCTATGCCTTGGTATAGCGTTCTATGCCTATGTATAGCGTTCTATGCCTAGGTATAGCGTTCTATGCCTTGGTATAGCGTTCTATGCCTAGGTATAGCGTTCTATGCCTAGGTATGGTGTTCTATGCCTAGGCATTGCGTTCTATGCCTAGGTATAGCGTTCTACCATCGTAGGACTGCGTTCTATAGCGGTAGTGACTCAATCACTGTCTAGTGGAACTCCGTAATGCTGTCCGCCTCCAAGCAAACAGTAAACTCAAAGACTGGCTAACTCGGGTCAGCAAAATGCCTTAACACTACGTTTTATCGGCGTATGCTGTTATGTAGGCGTGCTATAGCTACCAAACGAGCACCCCACGATAGTAGTGCAATAACACAATACCTTTGATATCACGTGCGAACTTTAAGATTTATACGACGGGCGCCGCCTTCCTTGAAACCACGCTAACAGAGCGCGCGCTTTCATTGGCCAGTTGTTCGCTTATTGGGGCTCAACAAGTCGCACAAGTGGCCGCACACGATTCGGAAAGCGCGCTAATAATATAAATTGACCGCGTACTGCACGGTGCGCTGTGAGCTGAGCTGCCGGACTCGGGAGGATCGCCCAGTCGTCGCTGACAGCGAGAGGGGGCCTCCGTAACCTCTGCTCGACCCCAGTCAGGCTTCACTCGCAATCTGGCTGGATTATTGCGCGGCTCCGGCGCAGACCCCTGGAGGAAGGTCGAAGATTATGGCAAGATTGTGTGCGGGGGAAGGCGATACTCGATAGTGCATGGTGAATAGAGCTCCCCCACCCCCCTAGTTCGCCATTGTGTCGTTTCTCTCTAGTCTCGTTTGTGTATCGAGGGGCCCGGAGGAGTCGTGCCGGGCCCGCGGGCGTTGACGCGCTGCGCGCCGACCCCCATTGTCTGTCTATACACGACGGCTGGTCGTCGATGAGCTTTCTGATTTTTCACCTCATGTAAGAGGACAAAATGGATGGGTCGAGGGACGACCCTGTCACTGTACTCAGTCGCCTGATGAAAGCAGAAAGAGGCTGCTGAGTGGTAGCCCTGTCTATACTGTATTCTGCCACCTGAGTAGACTGTGCGATGACCCTGTCTACAAAATTGCATTCAGCCACCCGATGTGGGTCGATAAAGGGTTGGTGTGTGATAATTTCTGTCTACCAATTCTATTCAGTCACCTGATGTGGGCAGACAAACGCAAAAGAAGTTCGACAAGTCATCCCCATGATTAAGCTACGATTTCACCAGGCTCAAGAAAGGGCGCCCTCATCAGTCTGTCTACGTAAAACCAAAATTAGTGCGCATCGTCACCAGTTGTTTTTTTTTTTTTCTCGGAATGGATGGCCACTTCAACGCTCCCACACTCAGCCACTCAATACACTCTTCGCTAGCAACACTCACCGTCCCCACCGCACGCCAGCCTTGTTACTCACAGGTACAATCACACACCCGACCACCTTCATATCTTATTCAGCACCCAACAAATCATTAACCGCAAAAATACCTGGCTTTCAAAGACTTGCTTCTAACAGTCAAGTTACCCGTCAGAGACCAGCGGCTTGTTTGTTCTGCTTAGCAGACAATGGTTGCACGTATTTTTTGAAAAAAGAAGCCCACACCGAAATACGCCTACTAGTTGGTAATCTGGTTTGACAAATTAATGAAGACTGTTCGCATGCTGAGCAGATTTCGAGGCGGCGAAACAGCAGGGTGCAAATTGCCTCACGATGTGTGTCGGAAACAAACTCATGCCGTCTTGGCCAAAGATCACCTCAGAAGCAACTGTCACCAGTTTCGGGAGAGCAGATATTACCAAGTGTTATGAGAATACCAAATTGGCCTGCTGGCAGGCAGAATGATGCTTGTCATGAGAATGACACCCTGGAGGGATGTACGGCACACATAGGATGTGCCCATGTCCTTGTGTGAATAACCCGCCAACAATGACCGTTCAAGGAAAGACACACTATATCCTATACCAATAGGCCTTGGTGGAAGTATTCGGTATGCGTGCATATGTATGGCGTGGAATACGTGCGTCTTGTAATTGGCCATTTTTTTTAAAGTCATTGTTCGAGGAGTCATTTTTATCAGTATTACCATAGTGGTTACGCTGGCATTATTCAGTTGCTATCGTGATCCTTTCTCTACTGTAACTCAGTTCAGCCCATAAACCATGCAAGCCACGAATCTCTGTGTAGATACATCTGTTTACGTGGTACATGACCATAATCTTAATCATTATTAATTTCACAACTGTGCGGGTGCTTCAAGATGAAATTTGTATAATATCTCCAATATAAAAAAATCATAACCTTTCCCTACAATACACCGATCTACCAATCGATAGATGAATGACCATGATATATTATTTATATAATTATATATATATATTAAAAATTCTGATACATATTTTGCTTAGAATAAATAATTTTGACAATATAATACACGATTCCTTCGTCTCTTCACGCTAGAATGTACAATCGAGAAATGAAAAGATATCTATCGAAATATCCGATAAATATGGAGGACAAAACGACAACGAAAGATAAAAGGAAGACGGATAGACTGGTGCATCTGTCCCGCACGAACCAGGCTCGCATACGACGAAGAAAAAGAAAGGAAGAAACACTCAAAATGTGGTTATAATTCTACAAAGAAGAAAAAAAACACGTTATGTACTTTCATTTGAAAAATATCACGAGATTATCCTCGCATGTGTATTTACACTGATTCCCCTTTCGGATTTATCGACCAGACCCCGAATACCTTAATTTACTTATACATTTACAAGGATTGCCCGCATCGTTTTGTCTTTAATATAATATAACTATATACATGAGCTTTTTCAGCGTTTATTTTTCCTTCCTGTGAAATAAGAAATAAGATGTGTGTGGGAACACTCCGCTGAATCCCCACGGGGTTATGCATCCCACAATGCACCGCTCCACACTGACCGAGAAAAACCGGAAGTGATTATAATTACGTTTATAATCATGTCTCCCCGCATGGGCCACCCTCAAAGGACACACCCACCGTTTGACCACAATTGTTAACCACAATCGGCTCGAGGTCTGTTCGTGTTGCGATTTTTTTAGCCCGTGTGGAAGCGAGCCCCCCCCCAAAAAAAAACGGTTTTAAAATTCAAAAACCCGATTATTTGCAGAGTGGGAACGGCCCTCATTGATATTGCATGGGTTGCTATATCCGGATGCCATCGCGGGTCTTTCTCGACTAGTCGGTAGATGTTGAATCTACCGGCCAATTTATGATCAAACACCTGGTGTGTGTGTGTACACACAAGACTTGGAGTGATGGCCCCGGCATCCCCACCTTTTGTGTCCCTTATATGAATCGCTCTATATCAGCACATGGAGGTATTCAACATTCGGTAACATACTGGTATTGGCACATGCTAGAAGGTGTTTTTTTTTCATTCAGATTTCAAACGATGAAACCGGAAAATTTAACCGCTTCGATCGCACTGGGCTTGGACCAAACGCGATGAAACGCCCGCCGGGGTACCCGGCAGGGGGTCGCGGCTGAATGCGGTGCAGCGAATGTCCCGTTGTGTGCGTGAATGGGCATTCCAGACAAAGGGCGTGATTACAACGGTCTCGATAGCCCTGCACGAAGTCTACAATGAGAAAATAAACCATATAGGCATCGATGAATACATCGCGAAGTTCCATTATATACATGTACATTTACCTATATGGAATTTAATTAATAGTTATAGAGTATCATGTGAGGTGCACGATGCTTTCAAATGCCGAGTAGACGCTGTTTAAATCATCTTTATCTTGGTACAAGTATCATACGCGGTGGTCCTGCCTTTGAACAGTTGAACTCACGGTGACGTCACAGGTGTATCTTAAAGTGCTGTGCTTTTTACCGAGTCTGGTTCCGCAAATTGATCGCGGAGATTTTGGCAGCTTTTAAGGCATATCACCAGACTGCATTTTGGTCGTGGGTTGTATATACGCCCACCCCGAAAGCGCGGGCTCGAGTGCGTATTTTGGGTGTTAACGTAAAAGCAATGGCTAGTGCTGTATTAAAGATGGTGGTGGTGCGCTTTCCACTGAGAGTCGTTCAGACGAGCCTCGACGGATCGAGAGACTACGCCTGCACCGACAGCGCCCTCAACGTCGCGATTCTTCGGCCCCCCCCCCTCCCCCGGCCCTCTAGAGGCGCGCCTCTGCCGTCTCGCAGGTCTTGGGCACGGAGTGGTAGAGGCCGTTGCGCGTGGTCTGCGTGAAGCCGCTGCCGGTCCGCGAGGCCTGCTGGCTGCCGCTCTTGCCCAGGCCCGCCCGGCCACCGCCGCGCCGGCCCCACGAGCCGCGGCAGGACGGGCAGCAGCGGAACAGCAGGCACCAGAACTCCTCCTTGAAGACGGGCGACATGACGAAGTAGATGACGGTGCTGATGACGGCGTTGAGCATGGCCACGCTCTCGACGATGTAGTAGAGAGAGTACTGGAAGCTGAAGTGGGCCAGGTGGAAGGGGTCGAAGTGCCAGGCCAGGTTGAAGGCGTAGTAGGGGCACCAGCAGACGAAGAAGGCCACCACCACGGTGATGAGCATGGGGATGATCTTCTGCTTGCGCACCAGCGTGATCTCCCGGTGGCGCGGCGTTTCGTGGCCCGGCGGGTGCCGATGAAACCAGAGCTGGGCGGCTATCTTACCGTAGACCACGGCCATGGCCACGGCCGGCAGAATGAACTCCATCACTGTGATGACTACCATGTAGATACGGCCGGACGTGTAGCTATACCAGAACTCGCTGCATACCGTTACCTAATGGAAAGAAATGTAAACGAAACGGTTGTTGTTGTTGTTAATAGAACCTTACCACTGGGAAAAACGGTGTCATACTTCTCGCACGCTTGCTCCCTGTCATTTACGGGCGAATTGGTACAGTAGAGATGGTTTTATGTGTGTGATGAGCCGCTGTGTGCTTACATGACAGCCTTGACCGTAAGCTCCCCAGGGAGTGGAGATGGTTTCAGGAGTGTTCTTTGGCCCATTGACCATTGACCAATTTCATGAATCTCATCGTAACCTATAATACGACCAATCGCAAGATGATAAGCGAACCATCGAAGCCATACAGCCTGCCACAACCTATGATGGGTTTATATCCACCGTCAGTTGAGTTACGATGGATAATTAAGGCTTTGTGAAATCCACCCCAGGAGCCATAATGATATAAATCATATGCATAAGGTTTGGGCTCGCGCTGCGGCTTCGTCCGCGTTCTGGTATCCAGCGAGGAACAGAATATTTGCTTTAAAGTAGTAATAAATGACCATTAACCATGCTATCTATTTTTGGGCCAACGTTTCGATCCAATGAGGACTTTGCCAAAAGCCAAATATGCCCTTTTGGAATAATCCTAACTAGAATTGAAACAAAATGGCTCTCTTTCTGTCATTTAAGTCATTTAAGCAGTGAGCCACATTGATTTGTATTAATGGTGTTCTGGCTGGTCTGGAATCCCATCGTAGTGGTCTGGCTTCCCGCCTAATGTCATACAACTAGATAAGACTTGAAGGTCGGTGCATGGTGGAAAGACTAAGTGGGAGGTTTGCGGTGACAACATGCAGCAGTTCTCTTTCCAGAAGCAGTGTGGCTCTGAAAACAGCCAGTAACTCTTTTCAGAGCCACACTCCTTCTTGAAAGAGAAATGCTGCACGGTGTCACAGCAAACCTTCCACTTTATAGTCATATACAGCTATAAGTCTGGTACCCACCTCCCGCCCGCAGTGAAAGCCGGAACTGACTGATAGGTTGAGAGGGGTGGGCAGGGCAATGAGTATGGAGAACACCCAGACGCAGGAGACGATGACGAACAGGGTGCCTTTGCCCATGCGCGGTCTCAGAGGGTTGAAGATGCCCACGAATCTACAGTAGAGACAAAGACAGCAAAGGATAGCGACATTAGCGATACTGATTAGTGATACTGATTAGTGATTAGTGATACATTAGTGATACACTTACCCTCGCTCGCTCAGTGCAAACTGCAAACCCCTAAAATCGACCACTTATATTTCCGACATATTCTTCGCCGAATTAGACATTTCTGGCGGCGATAAAAAAAAGCATAGAGGGCGCTGCTCCTGGACATATCCAGCATGCCTCTCCAGTGTGAACATGTCAGGGTTACGTGGCTGTGGCTCTCAGCTGCACACAAGTCAATGGGATCCGTCAGCTAGCGGCCGCAGCCACGTCCCATTGTCGCGTACATTATTTCAAGACGTTGAGCCTTGTGAATTCAGACCCGGCTGGCGGTGCTTTTTCAATGGCGTCGTGAGCTCGCACTGACGATCTGGCGTCTCGTGTTCACCCGTGGTCAACCGTGGGCCGAGAATCATTTTCGCCGGCGCCACTCTATAAGGAAACTATATACGGCCCATCATGGAATACCGCTCTCATATTTTGGCCGGTGCATCTGCCTGTCACTTGTCCTTATAGGATTGGGTGCAGAGGCGGGGTATTAACGTTGTTGGCAAGGAGTTTGGGTCGTCACTGCAACCCCTAGACCACCACAAGACGGTGGTCACCATGAGTCTCCTCTACCGATAGTTAAGGTGCTTCTCTGCTCTCGCCAACTTGGTTCCCCCGGTTCGGACATCTAAGCGAGCAACCAGGCTGTTTGCCTCCTCTCACCGGTACACCCTATCTATCCCAAGGTGTAGAACAAAGAGGTATCGGAACAGCTTCTTCCCTCGTTCTGCCTCCATCTGAAATTTCCTTCCTGGTTCTTATTTTCACACAGCCTATGATGTTGCCCTTGTTAATTGGAATGCCTGAGCGAAATTACATTCAAAAAATAATGCCCAGTGTGACAGACAGCAAACACGAGTCCACGACTCGATAGGCACACGACTCATAAGAACCTCGCCAAAGCGATGACGTTCTGGCTTGGTATGCTCCCCGCCATCTTGGGGCTGACAACCAAGCCAGAAACACGACACGAGGTCCTATGCATCAATTCTCCCTGTTCAATACAGAACATAGTATGGCAGACCTGTAGGGACCATCCAGGCCGGATGGTGATGCATTTCAATTGAAAATGACCGCAAGGAAAGGCCGAAAGTTAATATCAGCCCAAGGTGTGGTTTATACCCCCCCCAAAAAAAAAAAATCCCGTATAAAACTTAATATCCATGTTATATCGTATGGCCACATAGGGCTTAGGTGTCGATGAAAAGGCTAAAAATACCACAGCCAGAACGAAACACGGTTGCCTCGGATCAACAGCCCCTCCCCTCCGAAAAAAAAAATGAGGAGTAGAACGGTGAAGAGCTTGCTTAACGACAGACTGCATTCTCCGTGCACAAACATTGACTATTATACATGTACATCTGATACTCCCTGCATGTCAGCATTATTATCACCAGCAATGAAGCGCGCTGTGGGTTCTGTCACTTTGGTGAATGAATAGCCCAATAATCTTGCCTGTTTTCATGAGTATACTGCATTTGTCTATAACTTTAGATACCTCTCTTATGTCTTTGTTATCTTATCTTATATGCATCTTTTTCAATGGATTATTGTCCTTTCAATCACTTTAGAAACCATGTCCTTTTTAACTGATCGTTTATGTAAATGTTTTATTTTGAACTGTACACATTGTAGCAATTTAGCCCTCGGGCTACATTCACAATGTTGAATAAACCACAATGATAATAACGATGATAATAATACGTTTCCCCAAAAAAAAAAAAAAAAAAAAATCATTTGGCAAAAAAGTCGTTTGTCTAAATAGGCCTGTTTTTTTTTTAGATATTTTTTTTAGATTTTTTTTTTCTAGAAACAGAAATGTTGCAATCTACTCAGACACCTAGTTATAATAAATTATGACCAAAATTTAAATCGCAAAGTGTGCAGAGAGCCTGCCTCAAAGGCAGAATGCTTGGGAGTTTCTGATTGATTGCAGCCCCGCATGCAGGAAGTGTAACCCGGCACAGCATAATGAGGAATAACCCCCACTTTTGAGATTTTGAGATTTTCTAATGATGTGAAAGAGTATACCATTAGCGTTCAAATGATATCAAAATTATTTCCGTGTGTACTTTGTTATAAATAGTACAAGGGTACCTCGCTCGTTCCTTATTTTACCAGACACAATAATTATAGCAGCGTCATTCTAACTCCTCGAAAACGGTCATTCAATAAGGCAGGAACTTTACATTTTCATGAAAACAGTACACAAACACTCCCCTGAAATCCTCGTTTTTTTCAACATTTAGAGACGAATTTCGGAAAAAATTATTTGGACATAATATCCTCAAATAAAAAAATAAAAAAAAATAAAAATGGAGTTTTTTTCGAATTGAGAAGATACTTTGACTTTAGGCGTTGTTTAACTCGAAAAGTGTTTTGGTGGGATATTCTTCATGTCGCTGTGCCGGGTCACGTATATGCTCCGACAATTTGGCTTTTACTGATCGACATTTCTACATAGTCAAACCAACAAAGCAAGAACTGACTGGGAACTTTTGAACAAATTGAAAACAAATGGCAAGGACAACTTTCACTGGATCGGCACAAAACCTTTGGATTAACGTAGCTCCCCACCCCGTAAATTGTTTGTGCACAAACATATGTGCCCATAGCGAATATGTGGTAGGCAAAATAAATCGCGGCCCGGCCGATTTCAAATCAGGTTCAGTGGGGGATTTGATCTTCACCCTGTGAAGTATAAACATTAGGTTTTGGGCGTTGTTCGAACGAACATTTTTTTTTTTCGTTCGAAAGAACTTTTATTTTTCGTTCGAGGGATTTTTGTTTTCGTTCGAACGATTTTATTTTCGTTCGAACGATTTTTTTTGTTTGAACGATTTTTTTTTCGTTCGAACGCAATTTTTGTGTTCCCTTTAAAAGCTCCGTATTGTGCGACTTCTTGGGGGCTGTAATATTTTTTTTTCATTTTGTGCTTGAGCAGAATGTGCGATGAGATCATCACACGTGGAGAGAGACCCGCACTTGTTTGCGAGAGGGAAGTAATCTCAGGATCGTCTGTATCCTAATCTAGTATTAGTGCGGAGCGTGGTATCACGTTGCACCGGCTTCCGTGGGGGATGCCCGCCTGCCTGTATAACATACATGGGACTCGGGCTACCGGGGCCCGGGGCCCGGGGGGGGGGGAGGGGGACGGAGCCCGTGGGAACGGCTCGGCTGAGAGGGAGAGCGGCCTGGCGCGCACGACACCTCCGACGCGAGAGCGTGAAACCGGCACGTGGTGGCCGCGCCAACGAAGAAGTTAAACATCGCCCTTCGCGGGTGGGTTTATTTTTTGTTATTGTCAGCACCAGGACAAATATTGACACTGTCCCCGAATTATGGCGAGCGGAGAGGACGAGGAGGAGGAGAAGAATAAGAAGGAGAAGGAGAAGGAGAAGGAGAAGGAGAAGGAGAAGGAGAAGGACGCGAAGAAGAGGAAGAAGAAGAAGAAGACTTTTTTTTGACTTTTCAAAGGAAAACTTTATTTTCCAAATGAAACACAAAATACAGTTGACAAATAGGCCCCCTATAATACAAGCACAAATAAAAAAGGGGAAAAACAATCATACAATTGGAAAAACAAAAAACACGGTATATTACTAAATGAGAACGAAAACATTCATTGAAAGGGAAAGCAACATTTGAAAGACTTTGATGAAACAATGCTTTCAATGATAAACATAATCATTAATTGATGGTAATGAAAATGGATGATAAGAGTCACATTCAATGATGTGAAAAAATAATGATTCAAATTTCAAAAAACGATAGGGATAACATTCAATGAAAGAGAAAACATTCAATGATATAGGGAAACACTTTCAGTGTTATAGGGATAACATAAAATGAAATAGGTGTGGGATAACATCAAATGAAATAGGTGTAACATTAAATGATATAGAAAACATTCAATGAAGAAGATACGAACTTACATACAGTACATGGAAGTAAACAAATATTGAATATACATGAATGAACAGAATAAACAGAAATGTGCACATTTAAAGATGGGAGAGAGAGAAAAGGATAGGAGAGAGAGGAAAGGATAGGAGAGAGAGGAAAGGTAGATTAAGTCACGGAGCAGAGGGATACCCCATGTCTCGCCGAAGCGAGCAGCTGCCCGGACTTAAACTGTAAGAGGAAATTAGATCGGAGAAGAAGAAGAAGAAGAAGAAGAAGAAGAAGAAAAAGAGGAAGAGGAAGAAGACGTGATGGTAGAAAGAGAAGAAGAACAGGAGGAGGAAGAGGAGGAGAAATGAAATAATTCATTCCTACCTCACAATAATTTTTAAAACAATTGCCATTATTAGAAAGTTCGAGGCAGTGTTGGACCTCATCGTCTTCCTAACAGTTGTATCGAACGTGCAGTGCGGTTTGTGACTGACAAGCAGAATCCAGGATTAGGGCCTTCATTGGTCAACACTGCTACCGTTAACCTGTGTGCCTGCCGTTGGTCCAAATGTTGTTGACATAGTGGCCGCTGCTCTACTCTACAGTTATCGATACGGCTTCCGAGTACAGGGACGTCACGCGTCCCTCGCTCGCCTGAGTTTCTGACTTGGTTGTCCCTGCCGAGTCTCCTTCCTCTCACTTTCCACCCAGTTGCTGATGTCACGCTGCAGAATGCACGGCCAACCGAAATGCGGGGATTGGGGGAGGCCAAAATGCGCTCAGGATCACGGGGGAATATTTCGAGGGGCGCTTTCTCATCCTCCGCCTTGCCTCGAAAGTGCGAAGGCCCGCACGTACGAAACCTAATCCCAACACCTCAGAGGTGGTCTGCATGGGGCTCTGGGCCAGGCTCAATATTATTGTCACCCTCCCCAACCGACCGGCGGCACAAACTTGCTTGATTGATTTCCACCCGCCCAGAGGTATTAAAAGTACACCGTGCCTGAAGACCGTTCCTTTAACGAGGTCTGCCGTGCGCCCCGACACACCGCGCAGGTTTTCAGCGCAATCCGGAGTACAGTAAAACCCCTTACCACGCAACCGACAACTTAAGGTGCCTGCATGCCTATTATTATTATTCCCCTGTGACATTTTCGCAGTTGATTTACGGCTTTTCAATGGCATGAGAATAACATGGCTGCGTATTAAATGCTCTGCTGCTTCCAAGTATAAATCATGGAGGGCACGAGGGGGAAAAATGACCTTTGACAAAAAAAAACACAGATCCCTTTGGCATCTTATCCCAAGACTGAGTACTAGTAATGAAATCTTTTTTTTGCTGCAATTTCCGCGAGCAATACATTGAAAAACACCACGTCACTCTGGCGTCATATTGCCAACCATGCCCTTAGGGATTCCCGACGTTTCCTCCTCCTCTGGCATCAAATAAACACTGTATTAAAATCTTATAAGCTTGGGCGGTTGCAGGATTTTTGGAACCGGTTCCAATTCCAGTTCTGATACGCGGTGGCCGAGTTAGAACCGGTTCTTTAAAACACAGTCGACTGTTCATTTTGGGAAGGCCGCCATCAAAGGGCTGGGTTGCTCATATGGGAGGCATATAAGCGTCACGACGTATGACACTTAACCACCGTGGCTAAGTGCGCATGCGCGAAGCCAGGTTTTGCTGAGGCCTCCCCCATTCATTCATTCATTCATTCATTCATTCATTCATTCATTCATTCATTCATTCATTCATTCATTCATTCATTCATTTATTTCTCAGGTAGTTACAGGCACAAACACGAAACAACCCTAGCCCTTATCCTAATCCTAACCCTAACGACCCTAATCCTGAACCTAACCCTAATCCTAATCCTAATCCTAACTCTATTAGTAACGCTAACCCAACCCGAACTCCAACTCTAACCGTAACCATAACCCTAACCGTAGCGCCCTAAGCCTTACCTACGCTGGTTTACAAAACACGTGCTTGTATAGTCCCCACACAATTTACGGGGTACCAGCATGGCTCAACGACGGTGGTTAAGCGTCATATGTCGGTCCTGTTATATCTCCATATGGTTAAGAGCGCTGGTAGGCGATAATATGACAGAAAACGAAATATTAAAGGTTGGAGAGAAAAAAAATAAAGATCGAAAAACCAACAGAAGATATCTCAACTCCCTTGGAAGACAATAAGTGTGAGTTCTTAGCACCTTGTCGGGTGCTCGTCCCAGTTTTGCCTCCCTCGCTTTGAATTTAGAAAACAAGCTGAAGGTTATGTGCACGCTTCGTGATCGGGTCAGCAGGTCGAGCCAAAAGCGGGTGTTTTGTTTTACTACGAGGGTTAATAGGGGATTGGTGTAGGCTTTTGATTGGTTTTTCGGAGGTCCCCTTTAATCTAGCGCAGTAGGAAAAAATGAACCAAATTTGGGACAATTTTGGTGTGACCTATCGGGTAATCATTGGAAGACTTCGTACCACTAAATCATCCAAACGTGTGAGAAATTTCCCCATTCGGAAATCAATTCGGTTTGTGATTACAAATTGGTGTGCACGCGTTAACACTGGTCTCTGCGTGGTAATCGGCACGCTACTGGGACTGCACGCCTCAGATGCAGAAATATAGGCTTTATTGGGGGCTTCGAGGAGTGGGGATTTTTGGCTCCTTTTTTATTGTATATTTGGGAGGGGTCGCGGAAAGAATCAGTGCCTACGGGTGCATCCCCCACGGGTGACGTAGGTCGCGCGTGCTCATTTCGTTCGCTTGGGGCGGGAAAGCATTTTTCTTTTTTACACCGCAGCCATGGGTTTTTCGATGTTGCCGTGCAAATCAGCGCTTGAAAAGAGACTAGCCCTGCGTTACAAGAACACCCAGTACAGCTGAACATCATTAACAGCAGCTAGAAATGTGCAATTAACAAGACATCTTACTTGTTTGTGTCAAACTAAAGCTACGACAACAGCCAGTCACATTCCGCCCCTGCTCAATAAACCCCAACTGACTGATCTCGTAACGCGCAGCACTGTATGTGGTCTCTTTTCAAGCGCGGATTTGCACGAATACAGCGAAAAACCCATGACTGCGGTGTAAGAAAAAAAACATATAAGCGGCGGGGGGGGGGGGCAATTTGACAGGCTGACATCCGTTTAGGGCTGCGGCGGACGGGCTGCGGGTAACGTAAGAGACCGCCCCGCGGCGATGTGATTAGCCGGATCACCATTTAGATGGACACTTTGCATTCTGATGAACGAAGCGCGGGCGAAGAATGCACGGTCGGTACACTATATCGGACGCGGTGAATTCTGTCTCGGTATTTGTCCGTGGCATATCCAACGGCTTGAAACCACGGAACGTAGTCCTATATATAGGCCCTTTTTTTTCCTATACCTGGCATTCATTTTAAAGTTATACCAGCCATGAAAACGGCTACGACGGTAATGACGTCCTTTTTTGCTGCAATTTCCGCGTGCAATAGATTGAAAAACACCACGATTACCTGGATTTCTGTATACAAGCCATACAATTAAACGGGAGGACTTCTGCAAATGAACTTCTACAAAGAACTCCAACCTGTGTTTTCAGCTGATGGATGACATTGGCAAACCCGGAGCTAAAGCCTAAGCAGGGATTTGGAAAAGGGCCGTATTATAATGCCTGCCTACCCCTCCCCCTTCTGCATTACGACGACAGAGGGCGCGATTAAACGTCCATCACTTATAACCTCTCACCGATCGGCCATGGCTCAGACCCGAGCTAAGGCTGCAATCACAGCTTAATTGGGGTTGGTATCTGACATTGAAGATCTGCTGTCCTGTTTGGTGCAGAGCATCCATTTAGACTATGTGGTAACAAGCTCGACATATCCTTGACACTATAAGGTTATACTATTGAAGATATGAAACCGTATTCTCGCCCGATCCTAAGTCGATCCTCCAAGAAAAGGCGAAGTGAAAAAGATAAGAATGCGTCTTCATCCAAGCAGGACCTTTCTTAAAGACAAGAAGTTCCTGTTAAACATCACAACGTCAGGCCCTCTAAATGTTCGATATCTGCAACTTTATTGATGTCCAAAAACGTCGTGTCCCTTTCAGATGGAATGACAAAATAGATGTTTCTTCTGATCGTTCCGGGAAAAAAAAAAAAAAATGGCTTTGACGACCAATGATGTCTTTCGTCATTGAATTCAGTGAGCACTTTGCATTTTTGGCTTTGCTTTAGATAAAAGAAGAACGCTCTAACGAATGCTATAGTTCGGGGTGAATGTTTGAAATGGAGTTGCCACCAAAACAATACAAACATGCTCGGAATGTGCTGGGAAGTGATTGATTACAAACTGTGTCGTTTTTGGATGGCTAACGGATCGGACATCAGCCTGCACATGACAACCCGATACATTTTGATGTCTGCTCACAGACACGGGCTGTAATTTCATACCCGTACATCGCACGCCGTATAACAAGGTTACGAGAGACTCGAGAGGGGAGAGAAGTGGAGAGAGAGAGGGGGGAAGGGAGTATATAGTAGAGAGGGAGGGAGGGAGAGATGAAGAAAGATGGGAGGGCGAGAGGGGGTAGATTTAGGGAGATTCGGAGAGAGAGAGGAAGGGAAAAAGCTACATGTAGAGAGGGATAGAAGGGGATAGAGGGAGGGAGAGACGGAGAGAGGAGGGAGGGAAAGAGCAGGGGATGGAGAGGAAAGGGGTAGAGTTAGGGAGGTACAGACTACAGAGAGAGGAGGGGGAAGAGATATAGGGAGGGACAGAAGAGGGATAGAGGGAGGGAGAGACAGAGAGAGAAGGGAGGGAAAGAGCTGGGGAGGGAGAGAGGGGGTAGAGTTAGGAAGGTATAGAGAAAGGGGGGAGGGAAAGAGCTGGGGAGGGAGAGAGGGGATAGAGGGAGGGAGGGACAGAGAGAGGAGGGACGGAAAGAGCGGGGAGGGAGGGAGGGGATAAAGGGAGGGAAAGACGGAGAGAGGAGGGAGGGAAAGAGCTGGGGAGGCAGAGAGGGGATAGAGGGAGGGAGTGACAGAGAGAGGAGGAACGGAAAGAGCGGGGAGGGAGAGAGGGGTAGGGTTAGGGAGGTACAGAGAGAGGAGGGAGGAAAAGAGCTGGGGAGGGAGAGGAAATGGGTAGAGTTAGGGAGATACAGAGAGGAGGGGAGAGATATAGGCCTTGGGAGGGATAGAAGAGTGATAGAGGGAGGAGAGACAGAGAGAGACGGGGAGAGGGGAGGGTTGAGAAAGGGGTGGAGAAAGGGGTGGAAAGAGAGGTGGGGATAGATAGACAGACACATAGACAGACACAGACACACGGAGAAACACAGAGACACAGAAACATAGAAAGATATAGAGGCAGAGAGGTAGAGACAGTGACACTAGGCCAGTGACCCAGAGAGAGAGAGACATAGAGAGACTGACATATACATATACATGCATAGACAGAGGCAGATACATTGACAGAGACAGAGACACTGAGAGACAGGTACAGAGACAGAGACAGAAACAGAGACAACACATAGAAAGAGACAGAGGCAGAGAGTAGATCTAGACAGTGACACTAAGACAGAGATCCAAAGAGATAGCTACAGAGAGAGACATATACAAAGACATAGACAGAGACAGAGACAGAGACAGATACAGAGACAGAGACCTAGAGAGATAGACAGAGACAGACATAGACGAAGACATAGACAGAGACAGAGACAGAGACAGAGACAGAGACAGAGACAGAGACAGTGACGGAGACATAGACAGAGACAGAGACAGAGACATAGACATAGACATAGACAGGGACAGAGACATAGACAGATACAGTGACAGAGACTAAGACAGAAACAGAAACAGAGAGAGAGACAAAAAAAACAGAGACTGAGACCAGAAACAGAGAAAGAGATCAGAGACAGAGACAGCGATAGAGATAGAGACAGAGGCAGAGACAGCTAGAGACAGAGACAGAGACAGACATAAGTCACTCAAGCCGCACTGCCCGCAATAAGACCTCAAGCAGGGCATTCTATATAGACCACATGAATATTATTTCTAGGAAAGCAGTTGACCGCCGGGCTGACGTTACCCCGAGAGAAGTATTAGCCCAGTGTTCCCCCACGTAGACCCCCGCGCACTTCCCCTGACCTCCCCCGTCACCGATAAGTCTCAACCGCGCCGCTTGACTGTCTTGTCGTCGAGCATTCGTCGAATTCAAGACAGTGTTCAAGTGATCATAGATATAGTTTCTTCCTATAATACAGTTCAGTGTTCAAGTGGATTGTTCGAATACTATGCCCGTCTCTACTTTTACTAGGGAATTAAGAATGTTTGACCTCCAAAGAAAACCCAGTCTTCGTGTTTCGCTCCAATTAAGGAGAATATTAAGAAAACCACATAAATGTTGCCAACAGCCTCTCTGATTGAATATACCAACATGCAAAATGCAAAAAAGGCCCATACAACATTAGGAAGATCGGAAAACATCGATGTCCACAGATTTCATTCGAATTTACACAGTTTGTAGATGGTCATTATGAAATCTTACGGTCTGGGATGATGTACTTCTCAACAAGATAGTTTATTAAGATAGTTTATTACTCACGAGCAATTAACCTTTTTCTTACACTACAGGACGGTGCACAAACCGTGACTATGTTTTGCCTTCTACTTTCTCAGATTACCATTAAATTTTGAGCTAAAACCTTCATTCGGGGAATGTTTAATGGTATAACACACAAACTGTGGCCATCTTTTGACTTTTACCGATGTTGTATAGGGCCTTTAATTGCACGATAAGATTGTGTCCCAACACCACAGTATATACGAGTCTGACCATTCCTTTACTGCGCCGCGGCCTCCGGAGAATCGAAGCACGGCCCACGGCAGCACTGATGACGGATTACCTCCACCCGAGTGAAGAATCAGTCCAGGCGTGTAGGAAATGTATGCAGTCGAATGTGCCTCGTGCAAACATGCGTTACGGCACTAGGTAAATAAAAAAAATTCCAAATCCCTCCACGCTCTATGCCCGCCCCATTGCACTGCACTGAGCAGATGAGATGGCAGAGTGTTTTCCCGGGCAAAATTAATCGGCCAGTGTCGAGGGGCCCACAGGAAACTCGTCAACTGCCGCTGTAAGCGAGATTATAGAGCGCAAGTCGCGATCCGTACAAATTAAAGCGCTGAGAGGTTTAGCGCTTGTAATCATCTCGTCGTGATCAACTTCCTGCATGGGAATCGGAGTCCGTGCAGACACGCGGCTAGCTGTGAGGCACGTGGATGCCCAGGTCCGAGGTCCTGTATACCGAGCACCGTAATTCAAAGTTCTGTACATGTAACAGGTTCCAAACAATTGCATCGAGATATCGAACGGCGACAGAGCTGCGACTTGCACGTCACATTGAAGAGGCCTATATATACACGGCTTTAGAGCACCAGTATACTGCAGTATGGACGAGCACTGAGCGTTAACGGGTCTAATGCAGTGGTATAAGCAAGGAATCTAGCGAGGCAATTTCCCGGTCCTTGCCATTGGTGGTTCACTGAGATCTGTGCACAGGTTGGGTTGAAGACGTCTGTACTAGAAAGCAGGAGTCGCGGGATCGAATCTCGCCGAGCTGCCTGAAATGTTTTCATCGGGGATCGGGCAAAGCACTGAGCACTCAGTGTTGATCACGTCGAGCGAGGGCAAACAAAACCTTAATGAAATACCGGTACATTCTCCCCCGGCGCAAACATCATGTTATATCTATGATGCAACACGGTACCCGACGCTGTGCATTATTCGAATCCGCCACGCGACCTCGGCCATCTCGGTGGTCAAGTTAGCGGTGAAGACGACTGTACTAGAAAGTAGGCCTTCGCGGGTTCGAATCCCGTCCGAGCTGCCTAAAGATTTTTTTTCATCAGGTATCGGGCAAAGCACTGATCACTCAGTGTTGATCAAGTCGACCATGGCTAACCTTAATTAATTAGAGCTGAGCCATTTACCGTTGTTTATACCATAGACAAACAGAGATCATTTCCATCGCCTTATCCACCATAGTATAGTGCCATCTTATGCCACACTCAATTTGAAACAAGGCCAACGCAGCCCTCTATGCTGCAAAGTATCCAATTTACTATGAATCTATGTATAAAGGTGACCCACCTGACTCATGCATAGGACTTCTGTATGGAAGAAGTTAAACTCCTTTTAATCCGAGGAAATACATATAGAACATCTTAACTTTTCACTTCCTTTTTTGTTTGCGTTCGACCAGCGGTCAAAAGCAAAAAGCAAGTTTCAAAAGCATGAGCGTCCAATTTTCTTTGCTCTTGATCCGTAAACAAAGTTTCCTCCAAGATTGTGCTACACAAAAATAACCGAGAAAGGGAACACTTTTGCTTTTGAGAAAGGTCCAGCCGTCTCACATTGAATGGTTTTCTCCAAAGAGTGATTTCTACCTTTTCTTTTTCCTTGTTCGTATTTCCCCTCAATCTATAGTAATGACACTACTAACAGTATATGGATACTGCGAAAAGACGAATGTTTTTAACTGTAGGGAGACGGTCGAGCCATTACCCTCTGTATGATTGATTCCACAGTATTATTTGTTTTTATTGTGTGGTGTGTTTCTTTCTTCACACGAAGGCCCACAGCTATTTCTACTATCAGACAGTTTTGTCTGTATCGCAATGGAGGGGAGTATTGGTCGTCAGGAGTGCACTGAAGTCCATGGCTTGACGGCATGGGACGGGACGCGGTACCGCGTGATCTAAGCAGAACGGATTTCCTTCGTTCTTGTAGTGAATCACGAACGAATACGACACTGGCGCTAACCAGCTTCGTTTTCCCTGCGCGCTCTGTTTGCCTTGGCTTCTCCGTTGGTTAATGGCGCGACCCATTCCAGCCTGGCGTTCTAAGCGCAGCGACGGCGTACAAACCCACCCGGTCATTTCACGCCCGGCTCGGCACCAATGGGAGGCAATTTCACGCTAGTCTGAAAAGTTCGGGGAAAGGGGGAGGCGTGTGCCGTTGGTACATAATTCTATAGGGCTGGCAATGGCCATGAACATTGGCAACAGATGACTTCCTCGCATTGAGTCAGGCCTATATCAGACACTTTGTGAATCACTTTCTTTAATTAAAGGAAACTACTGCAATATCTTTCGACACTTGAAACTAGCGTCTGAAACATGATGCGTCTCGAATTCTGCTATAAAAACTTGTTTTTTGCCCATCGTGAATGGATACCCGGGTAGACAATCTTTTTAAACATTTTATTTACTGTTATTTTCGAAGAAAAGAGGATGATATAAAGGAATAGCAGCAACGGCAGCTTTCTGTAGGTGTTTGCATCAGATAAAAGGAGATGAGATCCGTCGCAATGTGGAGCAGTTATTGGTTAATGGTTAACGGTTAACGGTTAGTGGTTAACGGTTAACGGTTAACGGTTCACGTTTAATGGTTATTGGTTATTGGTTATTGGTTATTGGTTATTGGTTATTGGTTATTGGTTATTGGTTATTGGTTATTGGTTATTGGTTATTGGTTATTGGTTATTGGTTATTGGTTATTGGTTATTGGTTATTGGTTATTGGTTATTGGTTATTGGTTATTGGTTATTGGTTATTGGTTATTGGTTATTGGTTATTGGTTATTGGTTATTGGTTATTGGTTAGTGGTTATTGGTTATTGGTTATTGGTTATTGGTTAAAGGTTGACGGTTAACGGCTAACGGCTAACGGTTAACGGTAAACGGTAAACGGTTAACGGTTTACGGTTAATGATTAATGGTTAATGTTAATGGTTAATGTTAATCGTTAATCGTTAATCGTTAATCGTTAATCGTTAATCGTTAATCGTTAATCGTTAATACTGCCTCAGTATGTGAACGTAAACAAAAATGACATGCAGGTGTGAATGACAACATTCATCCCTGAAGTCGCCTCGCGATACATGCAACGCAGGCCTCGTGACCGCACGTCTGCAGCCTCATGGAAGAGGTCGATCTCCGCTGAGGAGGAGAAGGAGGAGGATGGAGAATAAAGAAAGACCTCTTCCCATAAGCTCCGCGATTCCTTTTCAGCGCTCACGGTCCCCTGCTTATCAAGTGCAGTCGCCTCTGCAGCACGCCCTATTCTTCCTCGGCACACGCACGGAACGATCCGCTGTTGACCGACTCTGCGACTTGAGACAGATACCATCCCCGCCCCAAATTTATTGCCACAGCTCAATATAATGAAGCACGCAGTACACTATTTGAGGATGGGCTTGTGAGGAAAAGCCAGCCGTATACAGACCCTGAAACTAGATCCCCCGCCAGCTCTCGCTGTAAATACTCCTGACAATATTGATAAAAGTCCCGTGATAGTTTCGAGTTCCATCTTTTTAATCATGTTGGGATTCTGTCCGCATCTGAACGAAGCGAACATTGTCGGTCACGCGCAGAGCTCGCGGATCGGAGAGTTTAGCCTTCACATTTGATAGACAAAAAAAGGGGAAGTCAAAGTATGGGAGGGTTGGAATTGAAAGTGATGATGCTTTAAAGGCAGAATCCACGAAAATAACATTAATATCCAATCATTTCCTACGAGTTTAGGGCTCGATATGTCAGGACCTCGTTATCTTTGATTTATGCTTTTGGGTCATTTCAGTCAGTAAGTAATTGGCAACATTTTTTTTTTCGCATATTATAACTAAGTTTGGGGTTCTCAAAATGTAGTGGGCCTGACGTTTCGATCCTAGCAGGACCTTTCTCAAAGGCAGAGTGATAAGGACAAAACAGATACATGTACACGAAGGAAGGGGGAAGAGAGTGACGGGGTTTTGATTGTAGACATATGGCCATAGATACGTTTTTTGAGGATGTTTTTGGTCTCGCCAACATTGGGGTTCGTGAGAATTCTCGTCGCCAACTTTGAGATCGTTTTCGTGGGGGGAAAGATACAAACTTCGGCCAGACTTTGATTGGGGGAGAAAGACTAGACGTCTTGTCTCCGATCCGGCAAAGCTAATCAACATTGCGGGGCCCGAGATGTACCAGAGAGGTGATGCAGCCAGCCAATGTCGTCAGAGCACTGACGCGCGGTTTCGCTCATAAATGGTGCACTTTACAGGCGATTTCAGCGGCTATCTACGATCTGATACACGTCCGGCGACTGTAGCCTATAAGGCACGACAATCGCGGCCCCGTTCGGACTGTACACCGCGGACCTAATTCAACTGGGCGTGCCGGCATGCGAACCGACACCACGGATTAACGGCTCCGAAAGATCTGGAACCCAGCGGGAGGCGTGTGGAAAAACAAAAACCAAAATCACACCCAAATCATAATAATTCATTTCAGATTTGGAAAAAACAGTTGCAGAACATCTACAGCGGCCACACGTAGCAGGCTGCAGTGGATTTTTCTTTCTTACACCGATAATACACGATTCGATTTTGGCTTGATTACGGAGCTGTGAAGATGGGTTCAACACTGTAGGTGAGCGCCTGGCTTGGTCCAGGGATCATCGGGTGAGCAGCCCTAGATAGCTCCCAGAAGAGGCTCGGGGGACGGGGGGAGTGGGCGAGCGATTGATCCTAACCGCTCGGGTCCCTCCGCTGGCAGGTCCAGGCGACAGGCCAAGGCAAAGTGACAAGGGACGGCGGCATTCCGAGCGGGCGAGCACGATACGAACGAGTGCCAGCTGTCTGGTTGACACTAGATGGACGTCGGCCCATAGAAGGATGATCCACGATGCCACTCACTCACCCGTGTCCTTTAAAGGGACCCCCCCCCCACCACCTCTTTCTCTGGAGCCTCAGGAGGGGCCCAGGCCTCTCCGAACGGTCTCAGGAATTAGGCCATTAGGAGAAGCGGGTCGGGTAATAATTGCGCCACCAACGCTCGTAAATCGTCCAGGTTTGATTATTGAATATAGCGCTCCGCCGGCCAGCTGACAATGATTAACGCCGGGGCCAGAGCCATCCCGACGATGCCAAGACAACAAACGCTGGTTTCCATCAAGTTCTTGGTGCGGGCGAGGGTCGTTTTTACATCCCTGCCTTTAGGAGGGGGGGGGGCGTATGATTTAGCCTCAGGTCAAATATTCAACGGACGTAAACCCATAAAGCACATTTTCTTGTATATCAAAGTAGGCTATAAGATCGTTTGGGAACAGGGATACCAAATACTGTCATGTCATAGCAGCGCTTTACCGATATAATGTATACTTAGTACAACTGATGAATGCGTAACTATTCGGTACGCAGAAATTGGTAGGCCCTGTGCGATGCTGCACAGAAACTTCGAAGAAAGCATCGACTAGCATCTGCAATGTCCAGGGACCAATTTCACTTCAGAGAGCTGCAGAAATGTGTACTCAGCGTGAAACGAAATCAACGGGGGGAAAGTGCAAGTTCATCAAAGGTTTCTTCCACACAAAATCTCATTGTCTCGGGCTGGACTTCTGGCATCGCTTTCTTAGCGCGTTTGTCAGTTATGGAGGGCATAATGAGTGTGCAAGTTTCTTCAAGTTTTAAGGCTCCTACAGAACATTGGTAAAATCGAAAAACAGAAATATTCACAGATTTACATGAAACTTATACAGTTTGAAGATGGCTATAGTAGAAACCTCGCACTGAAATATTTCTGCCTAAAATGTTGTGTTTTGGGAGAAAAGAGTAAAATAAATCGTTTACGTCTCACCGAGATCTAAACCTTTTTTTTCTAGAAACAATTCGTTGAATGCTGCATTTTCGTGAAACAAATAAAGCGGTTTTCCCGATTTTCTCGAGACTCGGTTGGCGGATTGAGCTGATTTTTTCACAGGTGTGCTATTTCATGCATATGTTGGATCAGACAACGTACGGATGTTATGTTTTGACATCGACCAGTGTTGAGTTATCCCTGTAAGGCAAACTAATTTATAGCAGCTGCAACATTCATGGTTTGGATTGGTAGTTGCATGAGATTATCGCCGGTGGCATATCTCCCATTTCTGAAGGAAGGCAACCCGATTATATTAAGCAGAAGCTCTATATAATTGTTCTTTTTCCTCCTTGTCCTTCTGTTTCTCCGTCTCCTTCTCCTCCTCCTCCTCCTCCTCCTCCTCCTCCTCCTCCTTCTTCTTCTTCTTCTTCTTCTTCTTTTTCTTCTTCTTCTTCTTTTTGGGGGAGGGGGTGGGCGTGGGGTGCTGAAACTCCCCACGGAATCAGCCTCAGGTAGAACACACGTAGACCCGAATACCTACACATCCACCCCCCAGAGCACATCCAACCTGCCATCTCTCCAGTATGCAGTCTCAAATTAATCGTTAACGGAACGGATTCACCCAGTCATGAATGGTCCCGCGTGCGTATTTCTTGTCGTAGGAGGGTTAGGGGCAATTATCATAAATGGGCGTAATCTTCTTCTGTCGTAATTTTCTTCAAAAACATTTCGACTCGTCAATTATCATGGTATTTAATGATAAATGCCCCTAACCCTCCTACGAAAAAAAAAATCACGCTTCCTGCGTCGGCCGCATCTGTTTCTCGCCGCGTTTACCGACTATACAATTACCCGGTTAGGATATGGACACAAGACAAATGCGACGGTCCCGACTGCTCGCACGTACCACGGGGCCGTGTGGAGTGATTGCATTACCCGTCACTTGTGCTCGTGAGGTGCACGGCGATCGAAGTGAATCTAAAAACGGTACGAGTATAGGCAGGGGGTTATACAAAATGCGCCCTAACACAATTACCACACAGATATAGAGTCCCGCCCGGCTTCCGGTTACACGTAGATCAATGGAAGCCGCTCACTAGACGCTAGGGCCAAGGCCCTATTTCATAGACCAGCTTAAGGCCGCCGCACACGAGAGCTATCTGCTCAGCAAAAAATCTCTCGAGGTCGTTGGCTCAGCACGTAGCTCTCGTGTGCGCTGAACTTTTAGTGAGATTTCTGCCTCAAGAGGCCGTGAGACCAATATCTATCCTGTTTGATTCGTTTTCGCCTCTCGTGGATGAAAACTCATCGTGTGCGGCGACTTGAGCTACGCGCTGAGCAAAAAAAAACATAGCGACTGGCCAATGAAAGCGCACGCCCTATTCACGTGGTCGCCAAAATCAAACAGGATAGATATTGGTCTCACGGCCTCTTGATACAGAAATCTCACCACAAGTTCAGCGCACACGGTGAGCTACTTGCTGAGCTAACGGCCACGAGAGACTTTTTGCTCAGCAGATAGCTCTCGTGTGCGGCGGCCTTTGAGCAGAGCAGGAAAGTGCTTCCTTGCGTAAACAGGATTACAAACCGCACCGCAATGTCGTGTCAAATGCTTGTGACTTGCATTCCACTGGTACATACTTGGCATGAAACTATAGTGAAGTTTGGGTGGGCAAGTGGATCCTATGAATCTTGACTTTTCGTGCTTGAGCAGATTTTTGCGCTTTCGCGGCTCGATGAAAGTGGCCCAAGTTCCCCAACTTCACGGCTGTACTATAGACCATGTAAGTTGGCCTCGAGAATGTACGTGTTACCACGAGATTCCCGACATCCGGGCTCCTCGGATAGGAGGTAAAGCGTGGAGCGGCGAACGTTTTTGCTAAAATATTTTGTATCGCGCCGATTGAAGCAGTTTAAACTATTAGAGTAGTCATTTAGGAATAAAATATCAAAATACAATCTGTAAAGTACGTGATTTTGAACTTTTTACAGACAAAAATATTTAAAATAAATTTTCGTTTTCACGTTTGAAACCGTAGAACCTATGCAACAAGAGGTGATAGTCGTGTTCCCAGACGAGCGAACTTGTTACCTTAAACTTGTAAATGTATGTACATACGTGTACTGGCTAACGTCGTGCGTTACGAAGTTCGTGTTTTGTTTTTGTTTACATGTACGGTATCCACATGTACAGTACAGTACAAGGCGCTTTTCTTGCCCGAATGCGAACCACACCAACTTCGGCGCGATACAAGTAGTAATGCTCACGTCGCGTACCGCAGTCGGGCCGTATTCGTAATACTGTACTTACAACCGGAAGATGAAGGTCAGGTTATATTTATCTGTTTTCTCTGCCGTATTCTCAGGGTTTTTTTTGCTCATTCTTATATTTTTTAATAAACTACATCCATAAACCTGAGTTTTAAGTTGGGAAGAGGCTTTCTTCATTATTTAATAATGCATTCAAAATTTGCCACGCGTTAATCTCCTATAGCAGGCGGCGCGGAGGTGCCCGGAAGTGTACGGTGACCTTTTTATCCACGAGATTTACACGGTCTATTGTCAGACGCAGCCAATGCATTCCTTCCATCTATACACGTGTTTAATAGCAGAAACGAGGCTGCGCAGGCGAAACCGAGTCTTGTACCGTAGTCCGAATAGGTCTGGTTAGCACAAGGCAAGCAGGGAAAACCGACAAAGACGGCCGATCGTGATAGCACCGAGCAAACTGAATAGCTGCACAAGCAAACGCGTCTGTGCAGCCCCTCGGTGTCAACACGCTCTTCAACGTCAACATGCTCCCCTAGCTGCCTAAAACAACATTGCCGGACAGTGCGGACCAAGCGCCCTCGCTGTGTGGCATGGGTACTACCTGACCAAAATATTAGAAGGACTAGGGAGCCGATGGGATCTGACGACGACTCACTCAGCTGAGGTGCACGCAACATGTTGCAAGCATGGTGTGGGCAAAAAGCGATGGACAGAATTGTTAACCCGCAATACAACACTTGGTCTGCCTATATCCGATATTGGGAGGTTGTGAATGACACTGACCATCGCAATCAAATAGTGACCGTCCTATTGACCAACAAACCTCCAAACTGATCCTTCGACCAACGTTGATCAAAATGACTGGATATTAAAATAGGGCCTATTTTACCCAACGCACCAGTCTCATGAAAGTATTATGCGATGACTTGGATAGCTCAGGTGCTAAGAGTCCCATTCAGTCAAACATTTATTTCCGTTTGTTGAAAGGTTCCCAGTGAGTTGTTCCTTTCAATAGTTTGGATTGGAATAATCGAAAAGGCTGCATCCACTCTGTGCGATCCCCGAGCTGCTGTAGCCAGGTTTATAAAAGCACTCGGTTGTTTGCAATGGGGTGTGATCCCTAGAGATATATACGCGGCTGTTAAGGCCGCCGCACACGAGAGCTATCTGCTGAGCAAAACGTCTCTCGAGGTCGTTAGCTCAGCACGTAGCTCACCGTGTGCGCTGAACTTTTGAAGAGATTTCTGCCTCAAGAGGCCGTGAGACCAATATCTATCCAGTTTGATTTGGGCAACCACGTGAACAGGGCGTGCGCTTTCATTGGCCAGTTGCTATGGTTGTTTTTGCTCAGCACGTACGGTAGCTCAAGTCGCCGCACACGGTGAGTTTTCATCCACGCGAGGCGAAAACAGAATCAAACAGGATAGATATTGGTCTCATGGCCTCTTGAGGCAGAAATCTCTTTAAAAGTTCAGCGCACACGGTGAGCTACGTGCTGAGCTAACGGCCACGAGATACTTTTGTCTCAGCAGATACCTCTCGTGTGCGACGGTATTTAATGGTGGAATTCTTCTTTACTGCACGCCCGGCCTGGCGAAGACTTAGTTGTCACAATTGCCAATTAATCCAACCGATGCCGCACAAGAGTGAACTGCATCTATGGAAATTGCCCGAACGCCCTTGAGTCAAGACTGGGTATCGACTATGCGGGCCCTTTCCTTCGCGGAATTCTTCGATTTTACCGATCAAGGCAGCCCCACGGTTATCTCGTCGGCAATGAACTGTGGTAACCTTGTTTAGGCCTGTTTCCAATGTCTTGGCTTGGCACTGGAGAGCACTCTTTGGATAGTGCTCGATAGCTCAGATGGGAAGAGAGCAGTGATGAACGGCAACGGGAGATGCAAGGACACCATTATGACCCACGTACATGTACGGTGGGTTATCGTAAAAGTTGAGTTATACGATGCATCGTAAGGCTTTGTGAAATCCGCTCCTAGTCTGTATAAGCAGGAAGGTCTTGGGGTTCAAGTCCAGTCAATGTATTCGTTGCCATTTTCAAACTTGTTAAAAAGAAGTGGCAGGAAATGTTTCCCTTGATTTGTTTATAGTGAGTGCAAAATGTACCGCGTATCAGTCCGCATCGATGGGAGAATAGAACGACCACCCACGCGCACATTACTGAATCCCCAATCTCAGGAAGCCACCCCCCCACTCCCCCCCCCCCCCCGTCCTCCAGATCGCGCCATCGGATTTAATCAACGGGGTAAACTCCCAACGCAGGCACGCGCACAGACATTCTCCTCCGCCGCCCTAAACGAAGTCGGCTTGTGACACACCGTATATTACTAATATACAACTTAAGGGAGCCCGACCGTCCGCCCAACCCGACGAAGATCCAGCCCGCGCGAGAATAAAGAGCATTTTTGCCCGCCGGAAACGTCCGGGAAACCCCAGCCGTGTTCAATCGTTCTCGCGCCCGGCCACGCCGCCGACAGCGGGGAAGGACGCGGCTCCCTATACTGTACATAGCCCGAGCGCCGTGCCGGGGATTGGGTGACGCGGCACACCTTTTTCTCACGGCCCCACGAGGCCGGGACGGAGTCTGGGGGGGAAGTGAGCGGAGACGGCCCGCGTATTCGATCCCCCGCGCACGCCCGCCGCCCACTCGCCCTGTCTTTCCCCGCACTCATCAGCTGAGGGGTCGCGCATTCCGACGGCCGAGCAAATAGAACCGGACGGAGGAAAGCCGCCGGACCCGACAAGGCGGCATCCACCGTCCGACATCAGACGGTACAAATCCCGGGGCTATACAGAAACAGATTCATTTAAGAGGCAGACGAGAAACGGAAATCGCGGCCGTTAAACAAGATAAAATGGCAGTTCCCTTTCAATTATGTAAAGGGGGTTATCCTAAGTTGGCCACCGCCGATATGAAATTTGACGCGCGCTGCACATATCATAACAACATGTGCAGTTTCGTCCCTTTTACTCCTGGCCAAATCTCAAAAACCGATACAGCAATGTTAAATACAGCGAACTGAATTGCCACAGGATTTCAAATCTCCAAAATGTAGAAGGCCTGTCGTTTCGATTCTAAAGCAAGACTTTCTAGAGAAAGGTCCTGCTAAGATCGAGACTTGAGACGCTCTAATTGTGTTCTAAATGTGAACAATGTGAAGGGTGTTCGGACGCTATACGAATATGAACGACAATCCTATACGCCGAAAGACAATCCCTTCGTTTAAAAAAAATACTATTATACTAAAAAATACTATTAGATCGCCCGACAAAAGATGCAGTAACTTTAGATAACCTCCCATTCTCTTCCGGTGTTAAATTTCAGCTAATGTTGTTATAGTAATCAAGTAGTAGTACTGTAGTAGTAGAGGGTGCAGGTCAAATGGAAGAAGGCATACAGAGACTCAAGTGGGGGAGCGAACACTAAAGAGAGATTGTTGATAGAAAACAAACGCTGTTACAAACTGTAAAATTATTGACGAGACCACATGTGTCCCATTCGAAATTGAGTTTAAAAATCTTTTCCTATACGGAACGTTACCATTTCCCTCCATGAAATCCTGCACGGGCTAAAAACACAAAGAGGGACTGTCGACATCTCTGCTTATTTCCTGCCCAGGATGATCCTGTGGGAGTTGTCCTGATTTGCTTTTTGTTGAGCTCAAACTGAAACTTAACCTTTAGTCTTTAGCTGAAGATAAAATTACATCATCTCCGAACTGCCCAGCGGAAATGGCAACAATATCACGAAAATACGAATTTCTGGCCTGTATACCGGAACCATTAGACAACGTGAAACCGGATACATCACATCCTGAAAGGGGATATTCCCCCCCCCCCGAGTGTAGAACGGTCGTCCCAAATCTCGGAACGAATCAGTCCGCGTTCAGGAAACAAACAAGACAAGAAGGGCGGGGAAAAGGTGGGGATGGGAATGCACAAGCGGTCAATGCTGTTGACGTGTGGGATCCTGACGTGGGCGTAAGGGCGTGGTGGCAATCCCACCCCAATTAACTAATGGAGGAATCGTCTTTGGTGTAGGACACACCTTTAGCCGAGGTCCAGGGCTGGGTGCGTGGGTGCTATACGCCAACACCGTACCTATTGGAAATGTATTGGTTGATTTATTCATTCATTTATTTATTTCACTTTTCGGAATACAAGTACAGCATTCACACCACAGCACACAAGTAAGAATAAAGTGGAAAACAGAAATAAATCAATAAAAAAAAAACCAGACAAACAAACAAACAACAACAGCAACAATAACAGGAACAACATCCATTTACCTCCCGCATGATTGCCCAAAAGAAACTAGTTTATGTCAGGGGGCTCTCAAAACTAATTGGAAGACAGAAAACCAAAAATATAAAATATATTGAAAAAGAACTATTGCATAGGCCTAAGTAAATTACAAAAATGCCAAATTTACCAATTACAGAAATCTTTAAAATAATAAATAATAAATCTTTACAAAGATAGAGATTTCATTATAATAACGACTATTGAATATAAATTAAAAATGGTGATATACAAAAATGTTGCAAACTGCTTACTGACTAAAATTACCAAAATGTAAATCTAAAAATAATAGAAATAAATAAAAATACATTATATAACAGTAATAAACAAAAGATAGATACATTTCAAAAGGGGCATATGTGTCTTCTAAAAGAATTCTTAGATGGAGTCTTGGAAGAAAAGGCTGCTGCCATATCGCCAGGGTTAGTGCATGCTCATATCTGGGCTAGTGTCCTCAGCCAGGCTGTCATACCCCCCCCCCCCCTCAAGTCCAGCCGTCGCTCCCCGGCGGAGTATGAACCTGTCACTCACGAGAGGAAATTGTGAATGTGAGAACGCCGAGAATATTAAGCCAGATCTCCGCGTCTTTGATGGCTTCTCTCTCCGTCGAGCATTCTGTTCATTGCTTGTTTTGTACTGCCCGACCAGTCAGCCTTGGACGGCGACTGAAGTTGATCTTAGACTGAGTCAGACATGTTGATTACCAGGCTGTTCTGGTTTATCAAGTGCCAACACGTTTTGCGGATGTTTTGGAAATTAATCCAATCCCTCAACTGCCGAAAACAAAATAAAAAGGGTTCTAGTTACATAAACCAAGATCCATTGCAGGTCAAAAGCTTCATTGCTTTAACACTTGATACAGGATATAAAGTGTAAAGTAAAGATCAGGGGAAAAACCACACAGCGTTACCACTTACGGTACACTTGTGTTAAGAGTGTGGGCGTCTAGAGTTCAATTCGTGGCTACAATTTTGCTGTGTGCTTCCTTCCCTTAATCAAGACTGAAGCCTGGTTAGAATCGACGAAAGGACAAAAAAAGGTGGAACTCCCTAACCGGATTAGCATCAGGACTGTAGGGAACTCCTTCGAAGGCAATCGAGCCATTCGCCTAATTCCTGTAGCGCACTCGACCTTTCATTGCGGTTATGAAATCAATCGTGTTACCGCGTGGAAAAAAATCAATTGCAATTCGGTTTGATTGGTCGAGGCGCGTTCGCTGTGGCGGTAAAACTATTTGCACTGCCGCCAGTAAAGGGCCGCCACAAAATCACGCACCAAATCCTGTCCGCGAGACCCGTGCTGCCAACGATCGAATGTTGACCGCCGTCAAATGGGACGTGTGACGTCACTGCCAGAAGATCGACGGGGGACGAGACGGAGATCGGTCGATCGTGTTGCGGGCGGGGGGGGGGGCTTGTAAACTGGCGGCGATTTGCTGATCCCCAGGAACTCGGGCGGGCTCCGTGCTCGAGTCAAGGCCGCGGCGCTAGATGAGATCAGTCTTCGATTCTTGGGAAGCGACGGTGTACAGTCAGAGCAGCGAGGAAAACAAGGGGACAAAGGCAAGGACCCACAGTACAAACAGCACCGCTATAGCTAGCAGCAGCAACGACGAGGGCAGAAAGGAGAACATCCAACAGCAGGAACAGCAACAGCTGAGATACTGCAGCAGCGGCTGTAAGATATCCTCGCAAACACCACTGAGACCAAAACCCGGCGTTCAAGGTTTTTCGCCCTTTGAGTCAATGGAAATTTACTTAGGAGTGGAGCATCGGCAGAACGGGAAACGGGTGGCGGGCTTAGCTGAAGATTTAGCCCTCGGGCTGTGTACGTGGACCCGGGAGCGAGGTCGTGGCTGTGGTTAAGAGGTCGATGGCGGGCTAATAGACGTGCACGATGAAGTAGGCCTATAGCCTTGGAATGGAGGAGTGGTGTGGGACCGAGGTTGAGTCCTGCCCAGAGAATCGTTGAACTTTTGCGGTTGAACACCAGCTGGTGTGTGACGAGGCACTGGGAGTTGAACTTTGTGTCCCTAAACTTTCTTCCTCGTCTCCTTTCTTCCTCGTTGGTTTTTTTTGGTTATTTGACTTTTGATTTTTTTTAAGGGGGCGGGGGTCTTTTTTTTAGTCTTGTGTTGAGCGGGACTACGGGACAGTTGTGGATTCAAATCGAAATTCAGCCTGAGTTTGCGAGGACGCTGCAGGTTGGTCTGTTCCTCAAGCTATTTTGTCTTCAAAAGTAAAAGTAACCTATAGTTCCCAATCCCATTTGACCTATTTTATTGTTCTAATTCTTTTTGATAATCATATCATACAAATTCGTTATAAGGAAGGTGTCGGATTGCTAAAAAATAGGAACAAATTGCTCCGAAATGGGTCAACGATTCAACAGTGACAGGGCGCGGTTCTCTTCAGTCGTATCGCTACTGTTCAAACGATCGGTGCACCAAATTCGTAATTAAAAAGAAGTTCCAATGACATCGTGATGATAGGGGTAGATCCTGCAAGAATGTAGACCCAAATCCCTCAACCTTCTAGGCCCTATCGGTCAGTACGTTTTAGTCTATGTTCGAGGGTTCTACATATTAGGTTACTTATCATGATTTGTACAGGCACAGATGCATTGACGCGTCCGAGTTCCGCATTGTCACCTTGAAAAAAGAAGAAGAAGTCGTCCTCTCTTGTCCAAACTCCATTCCCAGTTATTTCCCGCGGGGCGAGGTGTCCCACGATGCTCGCCCGCTGCATGCAGTGGACCTTCAGCGACGCGTGCGCTCGCGGCAGCGGCCGCCGACGCGCCGTCAATTACGTGGGGCATGCACAAGAATGCTGCATGGCGAATTGCCCAAGATTGAAATTGGCAAAGCAAAATCACTCTGCCAAGAAAAAACAAACCACCACACAGTAGCTTATCCCGTAGTGGTTTAGTGCAGAAAAGACTGCGGCGTGGAGGCGATCTCTACCTCTGCTTATTGCTACGTGACTTAAATTCGCACTATTGTATGGCAGGGTTGGAGTAACGGATCGACGGCCAAACAAAGATGTTTGGTTTTGTTTTGTGCGTTTTTCTGGGTTTTTTTTTTGTTTCATTCTGGGTAGCTCTGTGGCCGACTCCGTCAAACTCATCGCAACTTACGACCAATCGCATGACACGAGTGATGCGTACAAAATCATAATGTTCTGGCTGAACTTATACGAAGGTTTAGTCATCGTAAGTTGAGTTAAGATGCACTCTATGGCTCTGTGAAATCCCCCCCCCCCAGGTCTCGTGGGGTTTTTTTTCCGGGGGGAGGGGAGTCACTTGCAGAGCGAGCAGTTTTCTGTGGAAGGTGCAGGCCAGACATCAGTCACATTCGGGGACGTTTATTTGTCACGAGCTCATTCCACGCGGCGGGCTAACATCAACATGTTTACCTCATGGACACATCATCCCCCTTGACTATCGTGAAGTGTGATTGCCGACCCTTACACAATTATACACATGGTAACGTCAGCCCCTAGACCTCCTATATATACACACACGAACTAGGTATATACAAATCTTTGAATTTCATACAATGGCCGAGTACCAGTCTAAAGCAATTCATCATGCGAGTCATCTGATTTCCCGCTATAACTATGGGAGACATTCCTTCCTGCTAAACAATTTCCTGCTCTTAGGCCTCTGGGGGTAGACATGCCATCCTCCATTTACAGAGCATCTTGTTGTTCGGCTGAGTCAGAAATGATTTGTTTTAATTTTCCTCATCCTTTTTCCCCCTTTCCATTCTCCTGGTCCTCCTCCTCACTTTCCTCATCCTGCTCCTCCTTCTCCTTCCTCTCCTGCATTTCCTTTTCATTATTCTTCTCCTTATCCCCCCCTTTCTCATTCTCCTCCTTCGTCTTCTCCTCCTTTTGTCTCTCTCTCTTTCTCCTTCTCCTTCTCCACCTTTTCTTTCTCTCTATTTCTCCTTCCCTTCTCCTCCTCCTTGTTCTCCTTCACCTTCTCCCTCTCTTTCTCATTCTCCCTCAATACATCCACCATTCCATTCATGTTCATCTCGTCTATTTAGAGGCGCAACTTCTCTCGGTTCTGTCTCTGACCAGAGGGCAGAGGTGGGATGAAGTGGTTTCTTGTGGTAAAGTGCCAGTCTGTGAGAACTTGGAGTTGCTACGGTTTAAACACTTTCACAGTGCTAGTGATATTTTTTTTCACCAACAGATGCCCGGAGAAGACAGACGGCCACGACTGAATTAAGTAACGTCGAATCTCAAGGATTGTCTGTAGTGACAGCCTCTGGAACCATCGTTAAGAAACCATCCTGGGGACACAGTGTACTCTGCAAAACGAAGTATCGATTCACGAAAGAAAACATTCGCCTTTTTCGATCATTTGCCCTGGAGCGACGAAATGGAAGATAGGGAATTCCCACTTCGAGATATACTTAGATGCATCGCATGACTACGTGCCGAGTACTTTTAGTGCTTTGCAAATTTGTGCTGACTTCAATTACGTTTCGCAAGGGCGCAATCGAAAAGTTTCTTCCAGGTACCTCTGCGCAGTGCGATTCACTCTGACATTATTGTTCCCCTTTGAAACCCAAACTGACCTAGCTAGAAAGAAAAGGGTTACACGGGGTTAACCCGTGAATGCCGGTTGAATAACAGGTGCTGACTTCAATTTCGTTTTTGCAAGGGCGCAGTCAAAAGGTCTCTGCCAGGTACCTCTGCGCAGTGCGATTCGTAGATTATTGTTGCCCTATGAAACCCAAACTGACCTAGCTAGAAAAAAAAGGGTCACTTGGGGTTAACCAGGGAAAAGGTGGTTGAATAGACCCTGTAGGCTACTGTATTCTACGAATAATTTACCAGACACAATTATGAAAATAATAGAGCAAATTTGGACGGGACCAGGGTTTCGAACACGAGACTTCTGACTGAACGTACTAGCTTTGTAGCCATCGGTGCTAACCTCAATTCGTGACCAGAAACAGAAGCCGTCTCTTAAATCAGATTATTTTTTTATTACAAGACGAAGTACCTCATAAAATACAAGTACATGTATCGTAGATTAATCCTCGAGCCTTCTAAGCGGTTGCAGAGACCCGGGAGGGGGGCGAGCGGGCATGGCGTTAACATTTGCCCGAGCACGTGCGAGGCGTGGCACGAGGCGGGGAATTACGTCAAATTACCCAGCGTGATACCGCCCTCAAGCGGTCAAACAGGAAACGGCGTGACGCCGAGCTGCGAACACGATCCCAGGCGATGCCAGTGTTCATTTGGGCTCGTGCACCGCATTGACTAATTGGCAAAGACAGCTTTAGGGAGTTCTGATCAAATGGCCCTTTTTCTGTTATTCCTAACTGTGGAAATCATCATTCATCCTCAGACCTCAAAATCCAATTCAATTCAGGAAATACTTCCAGGCTCGTAAAAAAAAATTCCCCACCGGCGAAGCGGATATCTACGGCTCGGAGGCAATTGGTGAAGCAGTGAGGAACGCTCGTATCGTTGTGATTTCCCTTTAGGCCCTTCCGGCCAATTTGACCTGAGGTTTGTCTGCTCGAAAACACTATTTTTACTTGCTTTTTTTACTTACAATTTCCACCTTGGCCAGGACCTCGGTCACGAACAAACAACCAGAAATTACGTCGAACCCACAGCTAGCCATTTTCTTCATTCCCATCTGCACGGACCGCCTCAAATTGACGCCCGGCTGTGTGCAGCCGCCAATTGTGACCCCCCAAAAATAGCTCATCTCAACGAGGGTCGACTTTTACGACCTCAATCTGAGATAAAAAAAAAAAAATCTGCAAAATACCTGCGCCAATGCTCATCCCTAAAGCAATAAATTCCGGAAAGGTTAAGAATCTGCGCACATTTTCGCGACCACCAAGACGTAAAACGAAAAATTTCCCAAACCCTGAAGCTTAACTTTTCCAGGATGAAATCGTGCAGACTGGTTGACCCATTTTTTGCTTAAGTTCCACGTTCCCGTCCCTGACTGAACTTTGGGACCTATTTTACCCAAATAGCAGACATAGGGTAATCAGCAGTCCTCATATCTCTCTCAGTTTGATTGCCACGTCTTGCCATATTTGGAGAATAAATCATTTTCTATATTATATCTATAAACTGTGGATTAAGCGTCTACACACTATCCAACCTCATGGCCTTAACATTCACAATATAGGGATTGACTGATCCTGACTTCATTAACCTCTCTTGTTCATCTTCCCTGTGGCTTTCCCCTTTGATCCGCCACCTCCCTACCATTCCCTTTGATCCTCCCCACCCTTTTGTTTGCGTTCCCTCCAATCTCATCTGCATCCCACTCTCCCTTCCCCTTTTTGTCATTCCTCTGTCATGTGTGTCAGGGCTTTCCATCCCCTGACTGTCTATGTAGTATGTCCTTGTCACTCTGCCTTTGAGAAAGGTCCTGCTAGGATCGAAAGGTCAGGTATTTTTTGAGATATAATTTATTATATCTATCTATCTTTGGTCATTTTCCCAAACCCGGTTTAGACTCAGGCACCGGCTTTGTCCCCATGTCTTCCATCCATTTCAAAGTCTAAGTCATGACGACGTGTCTCGCCATTGGCTTCGATTTCGAAGATTGCGGTCTTGAAAGAGACGTGAAAGTTTCAAATTCACCAAAGAACCCCAAACCTCCCTTCTGTATATTAATCTTAAAATTTAGTGGGCCTGACGTTTCTATCCTAGCAGGACCTTTCTCAAAGGCAGAGTGACAAGGACATACTACACAGACAGTCAGGGGATGGAAAGCCCTGACACACATGACAGAGGAAGGACAAAAAGGGGAAGGGAGTGGGATGCAGATGACTCTGCCTTTGAGAAAGGTCCTGCTAGGATCGAAACATCAGGCCCACTAAATTTTAAGATTTGCATTTTGGTAATTTTAGTCAGTAAGCAGTTTGCAACATTTTTGTATATCACCTTCTGTATGTTAACATAGACGAAGCTGAAGTCGGAGCATATAATAAGCCGGGTTTATGGGGAGAAGAACTTCGTCTGTATCAGAATAAAACCTTCCACACAAAAATGCAAAACTCTGTGCCAAATTAAATTGTGTGTTGCTGGAAGGTGCAGGGATCACCATGCCCAGCACTTCGGCCGAATTTCTGCCAAATGGACAAAATCGCACCGCAAAGAGCTCGAGCTGTAACGGAAACCGCGGACTCGTGCCCTTTCAAGTCCGTCGGCTCGATGATAAAGCAGTGTACGGCCTCTGTCATAGCAGAAACCAGATATTACGAATCCTATACCCGAAATGCTCCCTTTTAACCAAGCAGGTAATCAGGCAAAGCGCTGGATATTACATGGCCCACGGCACACCAGGGAGGAAAACACCTTTATCAAAAGCTCTTTGGTACCGAACACTCTGACACCATTGCAATCGCCAACATCCGAGTCCTATAGATTTCTCAAAAGGCATTGGCGTGCAGGCAATATTGCTGATGTCTCCATTGAACGGCATCTGGAAACGACTTGGAATCGTACAGACAAGAGCCGGGCTTTGACTGCGCTATATAGCCCGCGGGAGCGAATTCTTTGCCGCAAGGGCCTGTGTGGCCGCTCTTTGGGGCTTAGGGACAGGGATGAGATGGTTCCTGCAACAGTCACTGCCGACCTTCATATTTTGTTTTATTTGATATCAATGCGTGCATCAGGACAAGAGGATAAGTCCCTATAGCGTCCGTTGTGGTCTACCCAATCTCCTGATTGGTGGTGACCCAATTGCTTGCGAATCCTAACGTGAATTGTAATGTAAAAGGGATACTTGTCAGTATAGACTTATGGAATTCAAAATTTTCCTCGTATTTTGACGGCAGGGAATTGTCCCACTACTAAGCAGTTTTTTTGTTGGTTTTTTTTTTGGGGGGGGGGGTTGAAGAGTGAAGACCTTTCACGTAAATCATCTGTGGCGAAAAGGAATATGGTTTTGAATAGAGTTGGATAGACTGAAGTTGCTCCTGGGGCGTCGCATTGTAAACACAGAGCGTCTCCTTCAAAACCGAAGTCGAAGGGCTCCCGTGTTCGTGCCCAGCACTTTGAAATGGATGGACTCTAAGACACAGAAGAAGCCGGAGAACGGACGAGAGCTCCCTCATCCCCTCTCGGCAGATTGGAATCGCCCCCCCCCCTTCCAACCGCGCATGTGCCTAATGACACGCCCGTTGGCCGGTAAAATGACAGTTTGCACCAGTGGTGGGAAACCTGCGACCAGATGCAACGGTCTCAGCTCACTGAGCTCCGTTTCTGCCAAGCAACAGTGGGTTTTTGAAACCCAAGACATAGTCCGTGGCTGGCGGACAATAACCTCAGTCTCAGTTCGGGGCGACAGGACCCGCGATCCGTCTCAGTAATAATTATTTATATTTCAACCGGACTTCTCCAGAAGGCGATCTGACAGTGGCTTCCCCGTTAGAATGGGACCGTGATCTTGATTTTAATAACACCCCCCCCCAAAAAAAAAAGGAAAACAGAAAAATCATGAAATTGAGGGCAATGGCTCTTTTTATATTTACCGCACCGATCCAGAGGCCATCGGAGCGAATCCGCGTATTGATGATTTATTGCAGACAGTGAAATTAATGAGGATTATTATCCTTCATTGTCTAATGTTGGAAACTAAACAAGCTCTCTCTGTTTATTTGTATGTGTGTCATTTAATAGTCTGTTCCAGAAGCTCGGGTCTCACTACCAGAGCCGCGAAACTCATTATTTCAGCCGGCGATGTCATTGCAATACCTCCTCTCTTTCCTCACCAGTGGTCCCACGAATAGAATCACTTAAAAATCTGGATATCATGCTTTTGTTGGTAACGAGCAAACATTCGTCTGCTACCAAATGTTCAAATAACATCACGGTCTGCAGAAAACAGCCCAACAACATCAAGAGCACACTGTCCCACACTATGAGACTAAGTTCTTTGATTTGAATTACGCCTTTGAGAAAGGTCCTGCTAGGATCGAAACGTCGGGTCCTCAACATTTCTGAGATTTGCA
The DNA here is from genome assembly GCA_949987565.1 of Luidia sarsii. NCBI lineage: Eukaryota > Metazoa > Echinodermata > Asteroidea > Paxillosida > Luidiidae > Luidia > Luidia sarsii. The sequence continues at coordinate 25,645,258 of OX465102.1, read as the reverse complement.
TTTTCGTTAATGATTAAAGTCAGTAAGCAGTTTGTAACCACTTTTTTTAAATTAAGTCTTCAATATTCCTGTTGTTGCTTAAGACGTAATACAATAATGTGTTATAGTGTTACGTCACACGATGGAAACCGGCAACCTACTAGCAATAAAGGAAAGCCCGCCCGTCAATTCTGAGACATTTCCCGGAAATTTTCGAAAACAAAATTCAAAGTAGTTCGTTGATGCATTCACCTGGTTGCCCCAAAGTCGCCTGTAAAAAAAATACTTGTTTGGGAATTTTGTTGATAATATTTTACGAGAGAAATGAGATAGAAAACCGTTGGACGTGAATACCAGAACCCCTGTTTTGAATGTAAAGGCGTTGTATTCCCCTTTAAAAAACTCATAGCAGGACCTAGCAGGCTAGCAGGACCTTTCTGCCTTTGAGAAAGGTCCTGCTAGGATCGAAACGTCAGGCCCTCCTAATATCAAATATTCGCTTTTTGGTCATTTTAGTCGGTGAGCAGTTTGCAACGGTTTTGCATTTTACTCTAAAAGCAACTCCGGCTGAAGCGTGTGGAGGGGGGCTCCCGGGTTTTTCAACTATTAATAAATACTTTCCCTCGAAATTCTGTAGCATGCAACATGCTCCACTGCTCGACCGTGTACTTTGGGTTTCTGCGTACGAGCCTCCGTAACTATTACATTTGTAACAGATGGCAAATGTGTGCCTACCTCAGTGATTCACTGTAAAAAAAAAGTGTCAGGGAACGAATTTATTAAACGAATAATGAATACATGCACCAAGATAAGAGCAGACATCATTTCCACGAATTGATTTCTTGATGTACGGCAACACTTTTCCACCGAATTTCAACGCACGCTTTGCGTACACGTAATTATTACCCATCTGATGCTGCAGTTTTCGTGAGGCAGATTCGATCGGCGAAGGCATGGAGGGTGTTTGTATGACGTGATCTGCGTCTGCGCAGTATCAACCATTTGCCAGTAGTAAAGTGTAGTCGAGCTGGGACCGTATTTTATCGTCAATAGAAACTGGTGTCGCCTCGTTGTTTACGTTTTCTGAGGAGTTCAGCGATATGAATATTGTGTATCCAAGCTAAGTCCATTCTTTCTTAATAGCTTATAGACGAAATATACCACCAATTACTCTAACAGGCTTTCTGTCCTTGGAAAAAAGGTCCCGCTTTGACCAGAACCTCTGAATCTAATTTTTCTAGAATAAGTATATTTTTTAGAATGAGCATTTGCACGAAATTCGTTTTCGTATGAAACGTGGAATCTAAGATCGAAAAACAGAAATGTTCACAGATTTACATGAATCTTATACAGTTTGAAGATGGTTATGGTAGAAACCTCGTACTGAAATATTTCTGCCTAAAATGCTGTATTTTTAAACAAATCGTTTACGTCTTACACCTAGATCTTAACATTTTTTTGAACAATAGGCCTATGTTGGATGCTGCATTTTCGCGAAACAAATGAAGCGGTTTTCACTATTTTCTCGAGACTCGGTTGGCGGATTGAGCTGATCTTTTTTTCACAGGTGTGCTATTTCATGCATATGTTGGATCAGACAACGTATGGAAGCTATTCTTTGACCTCAACCAATGTTGTGTTATCCCTTCAAGTGTGATTTTTTTTTTCAAAATGAGTATTTTATAGAATTGAATATGATTATTTCTAAAAGTGCCATCAATTAAAGGTCTATAAAATCTGTATGTAGTGTCAATGTTTTCTGTGAAATTTAGATGTCCGACCTGGCCAGTAGATTTTTTGTTTAATTCTGCTTGGCTAGAGCCCTTTACCATGCCAGTAAAATATCAAAATTGCCATACAGTAATCGTTCTCATAGCAGGACGCCTTTGGTCTCAAAGCCATGCTACGGATTCGAAATGTTTTCGGATCCAGAAACGTCAGAATTGTTTGGAGTCGTGAGAGTCAGTAAGCTTCTTGCAGCAATTCCGTATAGCTTGAATTGCGGGCAAATAACGTCCTACTGACACGAAATGTACTGGGGACAGTAGAAGCATTATATGATAAACTGTGGGGGGATATATACAAACAAACGTGACCGGAAAATGGTCGAATGGCTTCCGTCTAGTTAAAGCAAGACCATGGTAAAAAAAAATTAAAACAAATAAAATACGACGAAGTTTAAGGTGCAGATATGAAGGTTTATAATGAGGTCTCGTCGGGTAAGGGGTCTGCGGTGTCACCATGTAGGCCTATAGCCTCCATTTTGTGAGTGAGAGATGGCTCATAGTATGGGCCAGTGCAATATAGCAGATGTCAGTCCCTGGGAGAGGTAGGGAGGTCAGGGGCCGATTCCACTATTACGCTTCGCGATCGTCGCAAACGCCAAAATCGATCGCTAAGTCTGAAATCCATCGCAACGTATAGCGATCGGTGCACCGCTAAGTTGCCATGGATTTCAGACTTTTTAATTGATTTTGGCGTTTGCGACGATCGCAAAGCGTTAATAGTGGAATCGGCCCCAGTATCGGGTTTGATCGGAAATGCCCCGAAACGATTTGAATCATTGATCGATACTCGGCGATGTATAAGCTACCTACAAGACCCGTGATCGATTTCAACGAACTCATCGTAACTTACGGTCGATCGCGAGGCAATGGGAGATGCACAGAAACCATACGATGGGTTGTCAATTGTAAGTTGAGTGACAATGCATCATAAAGCTTCATGAAACCCATCCCCGGTCTCGTCGTAATAACACATCACAGCACTGCACAATGACCTAAATGACCAACACAGTCAATCTAACAAACAAAACAAGAGGGACCTTTCTGAAAGGCAAATGGGTCCTGCTATACACACGCTAGAACAACACAAAACGCAGCAACTATACCAGAAGCTGCCGGCCGTCGGGGGCTTACCTGTCGATACCGATGACGAAGAGCGTGTTCACCGAGACGTAGAGAGACACGTTCTTGACTGTGCCTACCAGGGGGCACATGAGCCGTCCGAAGGCCCAGCTCTCGGTCAGGTAGTAGTGCAGAGTGAAGGGGGCGCTGAGCAGGGCGGTCAGGGCGTCCGACACGGCCAAGTTGGCGATCATCAGGTTGGTCACGCTCCGGAGGCGCCGGTTGGACAGGATGATGTAGACCAGGAGAGTGTCGCCGACGCCCGACACCAGGATGGTCAGTCCAAAGGCGGCCACGAGGAAGAGCATGACGGCCGGGTGGACGGACGAGGCGCCGCCGTCCAGGCACGCGGACCCTTCGCCGTGAGTGTAAGACATCCACGAGTACGAGCCCCACGTGAAGTTGTCCGACGGGGTCCAGTTCCCGTTGCCCGCCGTCGACTCCATCGCAATTTCCCGCCCTCCGCACACCCCGCGGTCGGAAGAAGAAAACAAACAGATCTCAACTCCTAAAATCAAGAGTCTCCGAGTGTCCGACGAGAGGCGAAGTCCGCGGTTCACTCCCTCGATGACCACGTCGTTCGGGCCGAAGTATCTGCCGTGACCACCGGCCGACTAATGCCAAACATCTTCAGCCGAGTCCCGGGTTGTTCTCCCCCTGCAAGCGAAGATAAGGCAAGCAATCAGGGGAAGGTGTACGGTTGTCGAGAACTCCACCGCAAATGCAGAGGCATGAAAAGGGCACACGTCGGTCAGATTAAGACTTGTGTGGACAGCCGCTGCTGACTGAATGCTTAGCTTTCCTCCAACTGAGGACGAGAGAGAAAGAAGCGTCTATTTGTATCCCATCATCTCGATCAACTGATCTTGTAGGTGGAGTACAATTACTGCGGTAAGCCCGGTGCTGCTCACAACGCTAGCGTAGCCAGGTTCTCGTGAGCGTTTGGAGAAATTTCACAGTCATCGCCAGAGCCGCTCGCGCTCTTTCTCTATCTGCGAAAAAAAACTGTCCGTATATACACGCACGTGCGCATATCAATGGTACGTGCCGTAACGCACGCCAGCACGAGTGGCCCAATCAGAGCTCGGCCATTTCCCCTCACCGCACAGCGCCCTCTGTGTGTGTCAAAAAGGCAGCTTCCACGAGATAAGATAGACGAGGAGGAACAACAAATCTCCCGTATAATCAGTGCCCCATAATCTTTCGCACCTGCAGTTGGCGCCGCGCTGCAAATCTGACGAGATCACGTTTTAAAGCGCTGCCGGAATTCTTAATCAATGGACCGGGGCTGGAAGAGCCAGACCCGAGTCGCTGGCTCGCTGGGGGGGGGGGCTTTGGATTGGGGAGGGTGAGGCTGGAGATGGATGGATGGACGGAGGTAGAGAGAGGGGAAGGGAGGGGAAGGTTGGAGGAGAGGGAGAGGGAGAGGGGGGAGGGAAGGGAAAGGGAGGGGGAAAGGGAGAGGGAGGGAGATGAAGAGGGAGCGGAGAGGGAAAGGGAGTCAGAGAGAGGGGATGGAGAGAGAGGAAAAGGGAGAGGGGAGGGAAATGGAGATGGAGAGGAAGAGGGAGAGGGAGAGGGAGAGGGAGAGGGAGAGGGAGAGGGAGAGGGAGAGGGAGAGGAAGATGAAGAGGAAAGGGAAGAGGAAGAGGGAGAGGAAGGAAAAAGAAGAGGGAGGGGGAGAGGGAGTGGGGGAGAGGGAGAGGGAGAGGGAGAGGGGAGGGAGAGGGGGATGGAAGAGGGAGAGGGGAAAGGGGAGAGGAAGGGGGGCGTTAGGGAGAGGGAGACGGAGACAGAGAGGGAGAGGAGAGGGGGAGAAGGAGATGGTGAGGGGGAAAGAGAGATTGTCAATGAGAGGGAGGGGAGGGCGAGAGGGAGAGGTGGAGAGAGTGTAGAGGGAGAGGAAGAGCAAGAGGTAGGGGAGGGAGACGGAGAGGGAGAAGGGGGGACGGAGAGGGAGAAGGGGGAGAGGGGGAGGGAGAGGAAGAGGTTGAGGAAGAGGGAAAGTGAGGGAGAGAGAGGGAGAGGGAGAAGGAGAGGGAAAGTGAGGGAGAGAGAGGGAGAGGGAGAAGGAGAGGGAGAGGGAGAACGGATGGAGAAAGATATGGAGAGAGAGGAAGATGGAGAGGGAGATGGAGACTTCCAGGAAGAGGGAGGGGAAGAGGGGAGGGACGGCGTCTATTGAGAGAGTCGGGGAAGTAATTAGAGTCTGCACAGCAGGATTTGTTTGTGGACATTTTTCTTCCCCTTTCGGTCGGCGGGAACTCTCCGACCTCGCCAGGCTGAGCTCGATGGACCAGAGCCGGCTAATGAGGCGGCATTTCCCGGCTACGCTCCATAACCGATGACAGCGACCAGCAAGCAATCTGTCAGTGTCATGAGTGTCGGGCTTGTCGGCCTTTCAGCCGGCTATAACACCGACTACTCCCACCCCCACCCCACCGTCCGTCCTTCCGTACAGTGGCTGAACCAGTCGTCATCTGACCATTGCATATTTATACGAGAAACAAACAAGCCGTTAAAACGGTCTCACGCTGGCTTCCACTTCACTCTTGTTTTCAAAGGATATCAACCATTAGGCGGAAGGGCCTGACGTTTGGATCCTAGCAGGACCTGTGTCAAAGGCAGAATGGCAATAATGAAATGCCAAGAATCCCTTTGAGACGGGTCCTGCTAAGGACGAACGCTTGAGTCATTTTGGTCAGTAAGCAGTTTGCATATGGCTATTGTCATTAAGGAACTAAAACTCGCCCCTATATGTGACCCGGCACAACAACATGAGGAATATCCCACCAAAACACTTTTTGAGTAAAAAACGCCTGAAGCTAAAGTATCTTCAGAATTCGATTACAAGTCAATTTTCTTTTTTATTTGAAAGCTAATGGTATACTCTGTCACATCATTAGAAAACCTCAAAATCTCGAAAATTGGTTTACTCCTCATTATGCTGTGCCGGGTCACATATATATATATATTATATATAGCTCTGATTTGAACGTGCTTCTTCCGTGCACTTCCGACTCGGATCTCGTCAACTGCTACCGAAAATGAGATATAAAGAGGGTCTCGCACAAAACATAGACCTAATACTGGCCTACAGGGGGTGTTGTAGGCATGTGCACGTGATATTTGGGGGTTTGACCGGTGACCTCGAAACCGTGACCCATGACCCCTCTTTCTCTGCGACCCTCGATCATGACACACGTCTTTGCCATCGGTCGTCTGCTTCAGAATTCGAAATCTATACACAACCCCCCCAAAAAAAATTTTAAAAACGCGTCGTGGTTGGACTTTTTCAAAGGCCCAATACAACATTGGGAAGATCGGGAAACATCCATGTCCACAGATTTCCTTCTATTTTACACAGTTTGCAGATAGTCATGATAGACTCTCATGCTGAAATCTTACGGTCTGGAATGCTGTACCTCTCGAGAATTCTTCACTCAAACATCAACAAATAGTTTTTTACTTGCAAGTAATAACTATTTCTTACACTACAGAACAATGGATAAACTGTGACATTGTGTTGCATTTTTCTACTTTCTCAGATTACCATTTGAGCTAAAACCTTCGCAGTGTTGCTTTTTGGGAATGTTTTATAGTTTAACACGCAAACTGTGGCAATCTTTTGGCCTTTACCAATGCTGTATTGGGCCACAGAGAAGGCAGCAAACAAATTAATCGTCAACAGTAAACCGGGGAGGAAAAACATAAATACAATGCCATCAATTACGGGATTGCTTTCTCTTCGCGTGGTAGATACCAATCCATGGAAATAGTGCATAACAGGTGCACCTCAATCTGGACCACAAAGCAACGCAGGCGAACCCTCCACCTTGCCCTACGCCACGGGACTGGCTTCGATCTGTCCCTCAACAATCGATATTCAACATTTTTTGTTCCAGAAATGGATGGAGAGTGGAGGGGGGGGGAGATGCGGACTCTATCGATAGCTTCCACTTTGCATCGATGCACCCATTTGAGACGAACTTGCTAAAGAGGTATACCCAGGGGACTCCAACGGGTTCGGTAATGAATTCGCGCCCTGTGGGTTATTAATTGCGCGGGCGCCACGGTATAGAGACAGGGCAAAGTCACAAAATTGAACTGAACTAGTCCTTTCGAGTCCTTGGGCACGTCTCGGCAAAGTTTGAAACAAAAATAAAAAATAACAGTTAGCACCTGAGGCTGTAAGCCGTTAAGAATGAACATTGGTTTC